>OZ014450.1:13868824-14108230 GCA_963966035.1 Acleris laterana | reverse complement strand
AACCAGGTTCGATTCCCAGTTATGTATGAGAATTAATAAAAAAGTTTGAATGTAATTATTATTAAATCTAAAATCGACGTCATGGTTCCTAAGAACAGATCTCGCTCTCTCTCATAGTTTCCGACTTCACCATACTGACCCATTTGGATTGTACACCCGGTATACTCGTACATACATAAACTCACGCTTTTATTCCCAGAGTGGGGTAGGCAGAGCTACAGAATTACCAATAACTCTAAATACTTGTTGATAGTTCTGTAACCACATTTTGCACAATAAGGCTAAGGTTACCAGTGTATTAGTGACAGGTTGCAAGCCCATCGCCTAACAATACTACCAGCCTTTATTCCCTTAGACGCCTCTTACGACATCCACGGGAAGACGTACGTACGGTACGTCACCTATCTTATTAAACAAACGATCAGATTTAATGTATGTATATACATTAAATCACGCCTGTTTCCCAGAGGGGTAGGCAGAGACCACTTCTTTCCACTTGCTACGATCTTGACAAATTTCTTTCGCTTCTTCCACATTCATACATCGAGTCATGCACGCACGTCGGTTTCGGGTACTTAACCTTTCGTATGCGGTAGGCAGAAAATTTGTTGACGGCTCAGTGCGGCAACGCGGTCACGTGACCAGTCACGTGACATCAAACCAACAAGAATAGCGGCCATACTGAATATTTTTATATAAGGAGCAATTTTTGGTAAATTTGATTACTTTATTGGCTAACCTACAATAAACTTTAACCCTTTAAGCTTCACAATAAGGTTCAAATTAAATTCCGGAGGCACGCAAAGCATTTGGTGCAGATCTGCTCTCTAGCAGTTTGCGTATATGGAGCAGATCTGCTACTAAGCATACGAAAGGTTAAGATTCGGTCCTTTTCCAGTATTTCACAGATTTAATCCGTCATGCTCTCTCACTTTCGATCTGTATATCTCTTTCGTCAATCTTCTTTCATCCATCCTCAATTAAACAAATAATAGTAGTATTCATGTCACATACTCTAAAAGTAGGCCATTATTTATCTGTCTTGGATGCGCTTAATTTATGCTCGTCCCGCAATAGCCTTTTTCCCAGAACCTGCAGTAATGTACTATTTACTTTTTTGGAAGTTGTTTGTTGTCTTTTTACTTAACTTGTGTTTAGTTTGGAAATATCATTTCTCCGCTCACATTCACAAACTAAAGTTCTAAATGGTCAGTAATAAATGTATTTATTTTAGGTAAAACGTGTCACTCGGGAAGTAGCCGCTTTAGCGGAATCAAACAACGCTAATGGAGACTCTGCCTCAAATAACACCGAAAAGAATATTAAACAGGTAACAGAATACCCTTTTTGAGTTAAAAATACAATCTAAAACTTAAACATTAAATGATTCTGTTGCTTTAATTATTTTATTGTATTATTTAGGAGAACCCAGAAGAAGAAATAACAGAAGAGCAGATGGAAGCTGACCTCATTAAAGAAGAAGACAATAATGATATGGAACAGGTGAGCTATTTGTAAGATAACGTTGACGACGTAACGTTAACGTTATATTTATATCGTTATTCTCGCACTTTTACGTTATAACGTTATAAAATAACGATCCATAGCTATGATTCATATCTTTATAAAATATCGATATTTTTTGTTACGATGTACTAACGTTAATCATCACCTCTTTTACTGCACTTAGTTTCACATTGGTTTTTTATAAAAATGTTTCTATTTATGTCAGATAATGCAGTCGCCAGATAAAATGTAGCTCTGCCCTTAGCTTTCAGATTACCAGTAAAAGGAAAGAGATTACTTAACTGACAGATAAATGGCGATTGGAAAAATCGACCAGTGAGATAATATTTTGCGGTAATCACCAAAAAGATTAAAGCAAAATAAAGTATTTTATTCGGGAGCTCGTTGATTCACTTTTATTGGTCAAAATACCTTTGTTTACATAATTTTATATCGCCGGAACCGTGAACTTTTCAGAATTTCTTGAACATCTCACGTGTAGATAAGGTTACGTTAGGCTAGGTTTGATTTATAAAGGTGGGTCTTACTTGTAATGTTACAAGCTAGTCGCCGAAATATTACAATTCAGTCCTTAACAATCCTTGATTTTTTTATTTATTTGAATAGGAGGGTATGTCCCATTTGTTCCATGGAACTTCGTATCAAGCTATGACGTAATTCAATACATAATTCGTAGTTCCATTGAGCAAATGGGACTTACCCGAAAAGGATACCTATGACTTGCGATAGTTATGACTTAAATCGAATTAGATTAAAACTACTAAAACTAATAATACTTACTATGGAAACTACTAATACTACTAAAATTACTAAAACGATTAATACTACTTGTTCAATAAGTAGCAGCCTCCCATTGTATTAGTTTTGTTATTAGTGTTAGTAGATGGCCCCACCTGTCTCCTTTAAACCATTTGACAGCATAGAAGAATGACGTTGTTCAAATATCTGAATAGATGGCGTAAACTGTATATTAGATCGCACAAGCGTTTGGTTCCCTCAAATTGTGTAGATATAAATGTATGTTTCTTAGTAAATCAGACCTTATCAACCTACAAGTGGTTTCATTCAAGTAGGTTATCAAATCAGCAGTACACCAGTACAGAGGTGTACACTACTAAAAATGCTAATACTACTAAGTAAGCATAAAAGTCGTGTAAATGCAGTTGAAAGGTGCTGTTTGCATAGTATGTGTGGTGTGAAACTGATTGATAGAGTAAGGAATGAAAAAGTCAGAGAGAAATAAAAGAAGATGTATTGACTAAGATTGAAAAGGGCATGCTTCGATGGTTCGGTCATTTGGAAAGGATGGATGAAAGAAGATTGACGAAAGAGATATACAGATCGAAAGTGAGGGTCGGAAAAGGCCGCCCTAGGCGTACTTTTTCGAGTCAAATCGGTGAAATACTGGAAAAGGGCCGAATCTTAAGTACCCGAAACCGACGTGCGTGCATGACTCGATGTATGAATGTGGAAGAAGCGAAAGAAATTTGTCAAGATCGTAGCAAGTGGAAAGAAGTGGTCTCTGCTTACCCCTTTGGGAAACAGGCGTGATTTAATGTATGTATGTATGTACTAGGTAACTACTTTAAACTAAGACTACATTATACCAGAGACAATAAAGACCCCTTTTATTCAGGTCCCCGATTCAACAAACTTGGATGAGGAATACGAAAAGTCAACCCGTTCCCGCGTCACCATGATATCTCCGGGGCAGCTCGACGCGGTGTCCTCAAAACTGACCAACTGGAAGAAACTCGCCGTCAAACTCGGCTACAAACCCGACGAAATACAGTACTTTGAATCTGAGAACGCTACAGATATTTCAAGATCCAAGAATATGCTACAGCTCTGGTTTGATGACGACGAGGACGCCTCAGTTGAGAACCTCCTGTATATCATGGAGGGGCTCGAGATGACAGAAGCTTGCGAAGCGCTTAAGAATAAGTGAGTTTTTCGTTAATAAAGTATTTGTACGGAATTTTGGGTTTGGTTTTGATTAACTACTAGTTTTTGCCCGCTTCTTCGTCCGCGTACATTTAGATTATCGTTATTCCCTCGGGTACTTTTAAATTTTCCCCGATGAAAAGTAGCAGAGGTGTTAATCCAGGGTATAAGCCGATCTCCTTGTCAAATTTCATCCAAATCAATTCAACCGTTGCAGCGTGATGGAGGAACAAACATTACAGACATTACACAGGATTTAAAAGATAAAAATCCCCGATATAAAGGCGACCCTTTTCAGAGCTGACATGGGTTAATTGCAAATATATTCTACATAATTAAGACTGCGCCGAGCGTACGCCGGATGTACAGTGGGGGTCCTGTTTTTTTTGGTCAGTAGTTAAACTAACTAATCGTACCGTAACCGTAATGGTTAAATCTCAAGGAAATGTGTCAAATTTTCGACTACTGATCAAACGAGGAGACGCTCCGGGTCGTCGCATGGCGCTGTCCCAGGGGCCTCGCGAACTGGTATGCTCGCGTCACCGGCACGCGACGTAATAAGTATTCATATCTTTTTATTTCTTATTCACATTGTGACAAGAGCGGAAAAAGTACGTCTTTCAGTTTTCCTTACTGTATATTTACAAGGGAGTCGTAGTATAAAAAAGATTGGGAACCTCTGCTCTACATCCTTTTACCACAGATATTTGTATTTTTTTAAAAACGTATGCATAATACCCACAAGTTGTTACAAGAGTTCCCAAACTTTTTCAGTTCATAGTGCACTAACGTTCTGGACGAGGTCCAGTTCTAAATATGATTACTCTCGGGAAACATCTGGATCCGGATTATGTTTTTTTTAATGGCTTTGAGCAGGCAAACATTCAGGCCACCTGATAAGAGGTCAAAGTTACCGCTCCATCCCTGTCACTCGTTATTCCAGCCTAAATCGAGACAATGGGATGGTGCTAACGTAACTTAGAACTTAGATTTTCAAAGCAGCCTAAGGTAAGGTTTTGTCTAAGATATATGCAATCCCAAACATTATATAGGTATGCGTTATTTGTTCCTGAGAATGGAAACAATATTTAAAAAAAACTGGTCTATTCAAAATTCTATCAGTGTTTCAGGCTGCCGACTCCACTACCGCCGTGCCAATATTAACCAATAAAAGGCGCATGCGGTCACGTCGACCGCGCCCTGCGCACGTTACTTTAGATTCTATTGGTTAATATTGGCACAGCTCCGCTCCACTCCGCTCATCTCCGCCTCAGTGGAGCCGCAGCCTTAGTCTCTAAATCTATTTCGACTTAGCGGTGATTCTTAAAAATCTTCCCGAGGATTGATTGAATGATGAATAGCGGCGAAACGCTATAAATTTCGCGAAAGCTCGAGAATTTTAGCCCATAAAGATTTTTACCAGATTTATTAAGCATTCAACAATGTCGGCCGGTCCGAAATTATAACTTGCACGCATTTCCTCATCGCGCTGAGTCACGGCGCTCCCAAAACAGAACTTATGGCGTACCAGTTTCAAACAAATAACCTCCAATGCGTTCCCGCCCTTAGATCCTGCTTCACAAAGTCTATAGCGATTTTTCGTTTAACGCGTTAGGATGGTTAAAGCCACCAGCGTATGCAGAGCCATCACACCTCCCACGTTCAGTGATATCCGAGACGATAACCGTAAGAGCACGCCGGGGTTCGAAGACCCGCGTTGACTGGACGCGTGTTACCGCGGCGGTGTTTACAGAATCGCGGAATAGTCGCTGCAACGGAATTAGTACGAATGCGTCAATGACTAGACGCGCCGCGCCGCGCGCGCCCGTCCGCCGAGAATAATCGATACCGATTTTTATGATTCGATGCGATGTTCTTATTTTAAAATATTATGAGTTCGTGACGTGAACGCGTGTGAAGGATTTTGCGCGGGTAATTTTTGTTTTTTTTTTGTGTTTATGGTTGCGGCAGGTAAGATTTAAAAATTATTTAGTTTATGATATTATTTTTAATTTGAAATTGTAATGTTTTATTTTATTTAGTTACACAATTTAAAAAGCATGATTTTATAAATTTTAATGACACTTATTAATCTTATTATGACTTTAGTGTAAATATACCTGAATAAAATACCTACATCTATCTATTCCCAGATAGATACACAGTTATTTTTAATATAGTTAGCGTCAAACTTGGTACGCCAGGCAGTAAACTTTTATGACGGACTATGATCTTTAAATATAGTATGTAGGTAGACATAAAATTTGTACCAGTACTGATCCCTCATTTTTAGAACGAATTCGAAGCAATGGAAGCTCCAAGCAATGACTGAGGTGTTGAAAATGTAGAGGTTAAATTTTTGATAAAGTTCTATTGGTTTAAATAATTGCTTCAATGTCTTGTCTAGAGTTTGAATTATAATCAATATTTAAACGTAAACTTAATGTCTGCGTACATTTCATGATATACTTTCAAGTGTAAGTAAGTATATAAATAAATGTATTATTATAAGGGTAGGTTCAGACACACATGTTTATGAGTAGCCGGATAAGCTCGTCAAAAATTAAGCAGACACCTACCTAATTTACATTACCTCAAACATCTTGTTTTTTTTTTTTGTAGAAGAAGACGCGAAGAGCGCAACCCTGTATTTTTATTGGATACAACATCGAAATGGCCGAGAAAAAATCCCTTTACAACAAAAGTGTTCGTGCATTCAGTGTTTTTTTTCTCAATTACCTTTTAAACGTTTATATTAGCAAAACTTTACTTTATAATTACAAAATATTCAGATTTTGATTACTTGTACTTCTGTCTGTAGGAGGAAAGGGACACGCAACTGTAGCAAAAATAACACTTTTCGAGTTCAATATTTCCTAAACGATCCCTCAAATCTATAAATTGATCTACAATGATTTTTCAAGAACTTTTCAACGATAGGAACGTAACTCTATCTTTTTAAGTAAAAAAAAACATGCTTTACAAACACGAAAAAACATACATTTTATTTTACAACTTTGTCTTACGTTTCATGTCAAAAAAACACTGAATTTCTCATTGCGTCCACCAGGATCCCCTAGCGTGATCCCCCAGGGGACTCATTCAACAGAGTCGACGGTGCTCCGCTTTCGCGGAGCTCCTATTTCTGGGTGTTTTGGCCCTCCGGGACTGCTGAAGAAATAACATAACCACCTACCTCATATTTAACGTTATAAATCCACGTTCAGGGGATTCTGGTGGACCATAGTGATTTTCTGATCAGTATAACATTACACCCTGTACCTACTATTGTAGTAGAAACTTACGAATAGGTATTTACCGCTACCGTAACTAGAACAACGGTTTGAAGGACCTGTACAAACCCAGCCTTAGTTAACGATTGAACCGTAAAATTCTTCGTGAGCCAGTATTTGATGTGCCTGTAATAATTATTTATTGTTTAGTCGTGACATGACTGGGTCTCATTCTAGGACATCTAAAGCATGGCTTAAGAATATTATTACATCACGGTCTTTAGACAATTAGCAGGTACCTTATTTAGGTATATCTTACTGGTTAAAGTCGGACACGCTTCGCTGTGGCCTGTGGTTCAGTCACAAGTATTCCTAAAAAGAAGTTAAGCTATACAGGATGATTGGTTATTCTGTAGGTACTTACATTACTTTTAGGGGGCATGCAGAGATCGTACAGTCGGCCAAAAATGTGGTCTACCACCCTACGGTTGAAGTTCATTTGCACGTCATGATACAACAAGTTCGATTTTCTCTTGTAATAATATTATGACAGTTACAAGTGTCAACCTTAGCAATAATTAGATCTCACAGAAACGTCTGTCGCGTGATAAATTTTGGATAAGGCATCCTACACCTGACAGGTAAATAAGTACACGTGTCAAAAAGTGACGTATGCTTTATCCACAGTTTACACGCGATATAGATGCAGCCATACTAGGCCCGCAGCTACCTATACTTAACTTGTAAAGTTTGATATGACTCATTATGTTACTTAGAAACTAACGAAAACTATGAATAGGAGAAGTTTCTACTCAGATTGTATTACTTACTACTACTATATCATTTGCAATTTTCTTTACTCCTTCCTACCATCTTTTTATAACTCATTCAAAAGTTATTTACTAATAAAATTAGAAAGTGATTTGAGCTATATGCGTGCTACATGTTTATCATTTATTTTAAGAATATAAGTAAAGTTCAATTAATGAAAGTTTGAAACTTTTTATTAATTTTAAAATAATACGCCGAATATTTAAGTAATTAACTGCTGATTTCAGACCTTTTTTTGCAGCAAATAAACTATTTTGCCCCCAAAAATGTATTGAAAACCATTCACCTGTAAAATAATTTAACCTAAAAAAATATGTTCATTACACTCATTATAGCCGATCTTGTTTTTTTTTTCTGTTTCGCCTACTGGTTGACTGCTAGAGAATGCTATTGGGCATTAAGTCCGCCATTTGTACTTTATTGTATTTTGTGCAAAGAAGTATTAAATAAATAAATAAGTAATAAATATACTCGATCACTATCAAATAATGAGTCAAGTGAGCCCAAACTCAGCGGATTTACTCTGAGCCATTGAGGAGTTCCTATGGCTACCGTCTCCATCATCATACCAGCTCGATAGTACCATATTGTTTTATCTATAGAAACACATAAGTCGGTAAGTATGCCAATGCCAATACTCAAGTCAATCCGACATTTAGAAAAAGGTTAAAATTGACTTCCAAGATTTGATTATATTGTTACTTACAACTGTTACAAGTAGGTAAAGTTATATTAATATAAAGCGTGTATAATAAAAACAGTCAAATTCAAGTAGTAAAATTAAAAAAAAAACGAGTACCTTTCGAGTTTTGCGAGCACAAACATACGGAGTTTATATTTTTATTTATACTACCCAAAAATCAAAACAATGAAGTGGCTTAAAACTTGACAAAGAAGAGGCCGGAACAGCTAGGTGGCTTTTCGGACTGTGAAGTGACTAGCCAACTGACCAGATGTCATTTTAACCCACTTTTAAAAATGTTGTGTATGTATTGTTTTTAAAGTAAAACATAATATAATGTGTTAAGAATAATAAAAAAAACGCCGTCAAAACACGCTAAATGACTTCTTTTAAAATGTTAATAGGTCAGTCAAACTGAACACAGCGTCTCAAAAAAATAATCCAAAAAAACTTCATCCTTACCTACACCTTACGGGCACATTTACCAATTCTTAGTTAGCTGTTGCGAATAAATCCGTCAATGGCGTTAAGACAGTTTAAATATGGAAGTAGGCTTAGGGCTCTAGGTTGCCTAGTTGCCTAGTTACACAAACGTTCATTAAATTTAATGCCACGTTAAGTCGCATTCCGTCTGTTCAGTCAGTAAAAAAACCAATTATGTATTCCAGAAAATAGCTTTCAAATATGTATAACATGGCATGAAAAACATGTAAAATACTTAGTATCAAAAATAGTTCTATGTGACAGGCGGCCTGTGGAGTTCACTCCAATTATGCTTCTCGAAAAACCCTTGGAACTTCTCTGCAATAGAACTCAGCATGCTATTCGGGCTGCCCCACAATCTGTGCATCGGAAGTGAGCATCTGCAAACTGCAAAAAACTATCTTCATCAGTACTAATTAACGTTTATGCAAGTTACGTTATCTCCATCACTTCTTACTCTAGATTTAGTCTCGAATGACAATAAGGTATCGAATGTTTCATATAAATAGTGCTTTGTTCGTAGTGACCACCGTGCTTAACAGCGGGAAAGGATTTACCTATACATACAGGATGTTGTTTTATTATAAAATCAAAGCAGGATCTTAAATTCATCAGAGTAGGGAATCTCAAATGCTTTCTAGGAATCTTAAATGTATGGATTTTTCAAATCCCATTTCTCAACAAAATAGGAAAATACCGTGAAAGAGATCATCAAAAGTAAAATTAAAATTAAAATCAGTTAAGAAATACGGATGATACAAGCATTTTAAACTGCTAATTAGACGTGATTAGACAGAGATCGTGATATGCACTGTGACGTCATGTAACAAATAGGTCGGCCATATAAGCTCCATATTAAATTCTGTTTTGCTAGAAAGAAGATCTTGGTGATTTTACGAAATTAATTAGGGAATATTCATGACTTCTCACAGCTTCAGTATAAGCTGATTCATGTAACATGTTGAAGCTGCGAGAAAAAGTTGGCTTTGTAATAGTACACCGTGTGGTTGCCGGGTTAGAATAGTGCCACTCCATATCTTCCCGTGGATGTCGTAAGAGACGGCTAAGGGAATAAAGGCGTATAGTATTGTTAGGCGATGGGCTTGCAACCTGTCACTAATACACTGGTAAACATCTTAGCCTAAGTGTGCAAAATGTGGTTACAGAATTATCAACAGGTTTTTGGAGTTGTTGGTGATTCTGTGGCTCTGCCTACCCCACTCTGGGAGTAAAGGCGTGAGTTTATGTATGTATGTATGTAATAGTAAATGCAAATTTCTTACAGACTATAGTTCGGTTTATGCGTAAACCAATAATGCAAATGCTTTTCCATGATAAACTGTAAACAACGCGTCAGTTAACTATATCGAAAATCTTAAAATTTATATCGCGAGCTTCGAGAAAATTTATGCCGCGTAAGAGGCGAGAAATCACTCGGGCTAATTTTAAATCAAAACTTTCCAGAGAAGCATACGGCCACGGCGCCTTCGGCATTGTGTTTACGGATTTATGCACAAATGTAGACGTTCCCGGAGATGTTTATACCGCACGCTCCACTTACGAAAATACGTCTTGAAAGTCTTCTGAAAAATGAGCTGACGAAACTCGCGCCGCAGCCATCGGATGTTTGTATGGATTAAGAAAATCTGCTCGAGGCTTCCGCACTTATTACACTACATGCCCTAGATTAAAACTCTTCAAAGTTTGTATCTAATTCCGAACGTAAGTAATCTTTTTCCATGTTTATTTGTAGTACAGAATCTCTGGAATACATTCCAGAGGGTTTATTTTACACGTCGAATTAGCCTAAAAAGATATTAGATTATAAACCACATAGGATAATGTAAACTTTCGCTCGCAATTACAAACAGGTGTTCTTAAATTGGCAGCGGAATATTTTTTCGTAATGCCCTGTTAATACGCTAATTTATTTTTAAAACGTTTTAAATAGACGTGGTGAAAATACCTTATGTTATTTATTTATAACTTTCTAACGATCGCTCACGTTGTTTTTGAACAAAACTATGATTTTAGGGCTATTAAACCTTTTCCTTATGGAGTTGCTGAACAATTAACCCCTTTACATTTGCATTAACGTTCAACGCGGTAGAGTTATGCCTTTGAAGTTCATTCCTGGATCTTGTTTTACTACAGTCAGTCAGTATTTGATTATAATATGCAGCTTCGCGAAGATTACTGTCATGAGTGTAAAACGGGTTTTTATTTTGTATTCAGGCCTCATAAGATTTGTATCATAAATATGGGGTAGGTTTAGGTTATGTTTAGTTTTGCAACCCAAAGGGCCAAAGCACCCAGAAATAGGAGCTCCGCATCAGCGGAGCTCCGTCGACTATGTTAATTTGATATTCAAATAGAAATCATTGGTCAGCCGGACTACGCAGTAGGACCAGTGGCAAAAAAAAATAAGGTGGGATATGGAACTAAGAATATAAACTTACATAGTCATACTTACACCAGGATATGGAAATCTATTCAAACGCAGTGTACCTATAACTTTGTTTTACTATATCCCGAAACTAAAACACGCTCTATTTATAGTGAGGATTATTTCACCGTCTAATTCCAAACAGGAACCTCGTAGGGGGGAAAGTAGATGTGGCGAGTAAATCACGTCTCGCATATCTAACGATAAGTCAATTATTTGCAATATTGTGATAGCTTTCAGTTACAATTAACTAATTACAGAGATCTTGATTTCGTAAAGAAATATTTTTGACACGTTTTTCAACTACAATTCAGAGGACTCCTAAAACATATTAAGTGACTGTCATCAATGCTGAATGCTGTCGATCATTTAACGACTGTAATGATCCATTTCACTTTGGCTAAAAAGTCATTTCACTGTTTTATAAAGTAGAACTAAAAAAAAACAGCAAACAAAATCACAAAGCGAAAGTGGGCTTGGGCGGGACATATAGCCAGGATGGACGCAAGCCGTTGGAACAGACGTGTATTGGAGTGGAGACCACGCGAAAACACACGAGGACGCGGGAGAACACTCCAACGCTTGGTGGATGACATCAGACGGCCGTGACTGGATGCAGAGGGCGCAAAACCGTCAGGAATAGAAGAGAATGGAGGAGGCCTATGTCCAGGAATGGAATAATTAAGGGCTGATATGATGATGATGATGATTACTAAACAAAAATGACACTATCTGAGCTTATCTGTCTCTCTTAACTGTCGAAAAATGCGCAGAAATCGATACGGAAACGAAATCCAGTATCCGACTGCCGCGAAGACACACTCACTACTATTTTTACTGCTATTTCTGTTTTTACTTTATTTTTTTTCTGTGTGTCTTATGTGTAGTGAATAAAAGTATTTTTCTTTTTCTTTTTTCTTTCTTTCAAATTCGAAAGACCAGATGCCGTTGACAATGTACATCATAAGTCATCAATAGATACCGTCAACTTCTCAAAAGAAACAAATTTGATCTAATTTAAAGCTTGGGCGTGCGCGCGTTTGAGATTTTTTCGTAATCCCGCTGTCCACAACAAAACGAATGAACTCGTTATCAACACGTTATAGTCTATAAATGTCAACACAAAAATGAAACAGTGCAGGTTTTCGACCACTGAAATCGGGGACGCACAAAACATCGGTCGTCTAGACAGGAAAGACATTTTCTCGATGTTGTTTTGTAATATGATGACAACCGAGTTGTTTTGTTTTTTTATGGATTGAAGTAAAAAGGTCTTATTATTATTAGGCCTTTAGAAATAGCATTCAAACTCAAAGTCACTCAGAGGGCTATGGAGAGGGCTATGCTCGGGATTTCTCTGCGTGATAGAATCAGAAATGATAATATCCGCAGTAGAACTAAGGTAACCGACATAGCACGAAGAATAGCTAAACTTAATTGGCAGTGGGCGGGGCACATTGCTCGCAGGACTGATGGCCGATGGGGTCAGAAGGTTCTTGAGTGGCGTCCGCGATCGGGAGACGAGCTGTAGGTAGGCCTCCAACAAGATGGAGTGACGACCTTGTGAAGATCGCGGGAACGCAGTGGATGCAAAAAGCACAAGACTGGTCTGAGTGGAGAGCCTTGGGGGAGGCCTATGTCCAGCAGTGGACGTCTTTCGGCTGACATGATGATGATGATGATGATGAGAATTAGCATATGACAAACAGACGAACATCCTCCACTCCCATATCTTGGTATTGTTTTGCGTTGTAGCTATTGATGTATTGGTATTGTTAGTTATATTGGATCGGAGAGGATTGTGAACTGACGCTTAGGCTGCGTTTCCACCAGAGCTGTGCGAGGCAGCAGTCATATTCAAAAATCCACCAATAGCATTCATTTGTTTTACTAGCTTCACTATATCCTATTGGTGGATTTTTCCTCGCATCATCGCTTCGCTGCCTCGCACAGCTCTTGTGGAAACACAGCCTTAACACGTTCCCTGCCGGGTGCCACAATATGGGGTCATGAAGCTTTTTTACAGGGAGTCCATGCTTCCACTTTGGGGTCACATCCTCATACTGAATGCACATTTGGATTTGTGACATTGCCAGATCGTTTTGTGTAAATCAGGTAAAATTTCCTCAATTTTTGAATGTTGTAGTAATTATGAAAAACTAGGTTGGTACGTTTCCGTTTTTGTTCTTTTTTTATTTGTTTCTTTCCATGAAATATTGTTTTGAAAAGGAAAGCTATTTTTCCATACTATCAACAACATATTCAAAAATCGTACAGATCGGACGACGTTTAAAAGGGAAGAGAAACATTACCGCATTTTGTATGGACTTTTTTAGGTTCACAATCCTTTTATCCAACTTTTTCGAACAATGTTAAACCTTATACTTATACAAAAATAAACAAATACCTACTAGCTTAAATTACATCATACGAAATCGTGTTCAAACAATTCAATCATAATACCGCTATTACTTACTTATTGTATTGCTTCACATAAATTCCGCAACTAAATTGATTTTAAGTGAATAAAACCAGTTAATTTTCGGCAGAAAACCGCGCCCTTAGTTTACAAAGTCTCTCACCATAGTCTATATCGGTATGTGGCACTTTCATCTGTTGACACGAGTGAAAAACACGCCATCCGATCTCATTCCTGGAATGTATTTCGAAGGGCGATAGCCTCCGAAATAAACCGAAGTTTATATTCTCGTGAGTATTATGAGCTTCCTCTTCCGTTCTATTTATTATTGGAGATAGAATTTTGAATTAAACATTGCATATCGATAGTTATTTTATATCAGTGACGCTCGTAGGTACAGTCGAGTTCATAAATATGTGTACACTTTAGTAACTTGTCTATTTAATGTCATGCTTCAAGTGCTATAAAATACAGTACCTAAGTGTACAGATATTTACAAACTTGACTGTACGTACTTAAGTTACTGACGGACTTTTCATAGAGGCCGCTTTAGTGAGGGCACAAAATATGTACTTTGTCACTTTAACGCCCTTGACAGATTAGTGCAGCAGTCCGAAAATAACGTTAAAGTGACAAAGTACTATTTAGCGTGTAACTTTACATATTATAAAACAAAGTCGCTTCCCGCTGTCTGTCCCTATGTATGCTTAGATCTTTAAAACTACGCAACGGATTTTGATGCGGTTTTTTTTAATAGATAGAGTGATTCAAGAGGAAGGTTTTCATGTATAATAAACTTTGTTTTATGTACGGGTGTTACCGAAAACTCACATAAACCGAAGCGAAGCGAGGGCGGGTCGCTAGTATATTATAAGGCCGGCTGCACAAATAGTTCTAGGTGGGCGTTATCTTTTTTTTTTCAGAAATGAACCCTTGGTTGTGTTTTATTATGCGAAAGCAACTCTTGATAAACCGCTGAACCGGTTTTCATGCAATTTGCTATGGAATGGAGTTAGCTTATACCCTAAACCCTACCCCGGGAAAATGAACATTTCCCGAGGATACGGCGATAAATTACTTCTACGTAGACGTACCTATATAAAAACAGTTCTATTACTTAGCAGGAAAGTCACGAGCAAATTGCAAATATAACCCCCGACACACAACAATATCAAGCTTAATGGGAAGCTCTATCCATTAACCATGTAATCAAGTGCTTATTATGAAATAAAGAATTTTGTATTTTTTTTTTTGTTTTTTTATAACGTAAGTTCAGAAAAAACAAGAGAAGACCTAGTCTGAGGAAATATTTTCTCGCTAAAAAGGGTCACCGATTTTTTATATATATCGCGCTATTGTTATTATTGCTGAAGTTAATTAAGATACCTAGGCATAAATAGAGTTGATTTTTGTAACAGGGTTGGTGAGAGTTTATTCTAATGTTTATTTATAGTTAAATATCAGACTGACTGGTAAAATTTCTACAGAGGTTACAAAGTTGACTTTATTACTAGTCTTAACTGGATCTTCCTAGCAATGACAGTCACACACATTCCATTTATAAGACGAGGTTCACTGAACTTCCAAATGACGAATCATTGAAACCTTGCAGTAGATGGTTATTAAATTTAGAACATCCTATAAATAAGTATTTTTCAAACTAACTTGCGGAACTATAGGGTTTGTGAAATACCAATTTGGAATTTATTTTAGGTTATTGCTTTAGCACTTCGTCTGCGTAAAAGTTATTTTATTCAGGAACTGTAAAAAAAGGATTTATTTAGAATAAATTTTAACAACCGTCTTCCGGTAAAAAAAATATTTTTTATTATTAAACTGTGAAACTAAGAAACACACTTTTGCGTTTTTAAATATCTCGCTTCGCTTCAGTTTATGCGAGTTTAATGTAACAACCGTACATAATCCAGAACTTATTGTACATAAAAACCTTCCTCTTGTAGCACTCTATTTATTTCTGAAACTACATTAAAATCCGTTGAAAAGTTTAAAAGATCTAAGCGAATAGACAGCGGGAGCGAATTCATTTTATACTATACTAGCTGTTCCCGTGTCCACTTCGTTGGGCAAATCATTTTTTGAGGTTCCCGTGGGAATTTCGGGAATTCCTTTCTTAGTGCACCTCTACGGTACCTAAGCTACGTCCCTTCCAAATTTCAAGTGCCTACGTTTAGCCGTTTAGGCTGTGCGTTGATATGTCAGTCAGTCAGTCAGTTTCTCCTTTTATATATTTAGATGAAGATATAAGTAAGGATATTCATTGTAACAATAAACTCAGCCTATTCCATTAACGGGAACTGGTTCAAAATAGATAGCAGGATTTGACATAAACTGACGTACAAATAATGCATTTTAACCCTCTTTCTAGTATGTATTTGTATGTATGTAAACACTTTATTGTACACAAAAAAAAAACAGAAAATCTAATACAATACAGAGTTAGAATGTACAAAGGCGAACTTATCCCTTTAAGGGATCTCTTCCAGCAACGTTGTTCTAGTCAACGTTGAGTAACGGTGGTATAACTATACAATGTTTTGTCTTTATCTGTCATTGTGACATTTGAATTTAACAGATATGGACAATACATTGTACATATCTATACCACCGTTACTAAACGTTTATTAGTAAGGGGGTATATTAATAAATAGCCAGTAAACATCCTATATATTTCCTCCAATAAAGACTCACGTACAGGGTGATTGTACATTGTATTCAACCCATTCTTAAACTCCTATCCCATCTTCTTAGTAATAATTAACATTTCTAACTCCTGAATATCAATGAAGCGAAAGTGGCGCAAGCCTACTACTATTAGCGACGATTTACCGAGCCGCGCAGCTCATTAGATGTATTTCTAGATTGCACATGCGTTCATTCATAATATTGCCAGAAGGGTGGTGATATTCTGTTACGGGACAGTGTTGGAATCGAATTCAAGAACTAGGTACCTACGAAGACTTAGGATCGGATCTGTTTGAACTAGGATTTATTGATATACCAAAAATTTTAACATAGCCTAATCTTAATGACTATCAATGCTATATTTACTACTAGCGACCTGCCCTCGCTTTGCTTCGGTTTATATGAGTTTTCTGTAACACCCGTACCTACATAAAAAAGAATTTATTATACATAAAAACCTTCCTCTTGATTCTATCTATTAAAAAAATCCGCATCAAAATCCGTTGCGTAGTTTTAAAGATTTAAGCATACATAGGGACAGACAGACATACAGCGGGAAGCGACTTTGTTTTATACTATGTAGTGATTATTTATTCAATACTTATCTATTCATTACGATTATTGGATACGGTTATAATACTTATTACCTACTTTTTAATCACCCTGTTTAGTCGTCAAATTCTTATTATTGTATAAATAGTTATTATATTAATACTATACCGTTCCTAAGTTTTGAGACACCTTCCTTCACTTCATAAACTTTTCTTCCTTATTTAAATATGAAATAACCTACCAATTCGTTCACCTTATAGCTCAAAATGTACCTAGCTTCGAAGTTACGTTAGACCCTGTTACTCTATATCCAAGACAGAACGATTGAATAGTCCACAAGACACTAGATAATACCTCGCAGGTTAGTTCGTCGCCGAGATATTTCGAAGACACCGCCCAGGCAGAAGTGTTAGAAAATAACACCAAATGTCACCGCTCTGGCGGTTCGCGATCTAATTTCTTTTTCGTGTTATACTAATTGGTCAGTAAGACGTCTAGGAAGATATAATCACCTGATATTTTCATATCCATCTTTACTACCAAGATTTACTTGTAAACTACGTAAAAAAGAGCCACCTGTAAATGAGTACGGTCAGCTGCAGAGAAAAGTAACCCCCCCTGCATACAAGTTACCTAGCAAACTAAAAAATCAAAATGAATCGAAACGAGATCGTGAAGGGCAATGCGTTTGCACTTTCGAAAGAAGGTTGTTATTTACTTAAATAATTATTTTATCCATCTCACAATGCAAAGTAAACGTCAAATAAGAATTAGAAAATTGAAAAGGATGTTGCATTTGTTTTTATGACATAACATAAAAGCAATAACAACAGGCAATAACAACAGGTGATACATCCTATTCATAGGTATTCATTATCATTACAGTGTGCATTATAATAATCAATCATACTCCTAATTATTGTTTAATTCCAGTATCTGCAAATAAAGCAGATATCTAAGCCACATTTCTGATGGCGCCTTCGCACATTTTGCGAAAGAAGAAACACGACGTGTCATTTACAACAAGAAGACCGCTGATAACATTTTATAAATAGAAGTTACTTTTTGAAAATCGAATTTCGATGGGATAATAGGATTACAGGTTAAGTCGAGTCGATCACATAAAGTTTGTTTCTCGATACTATGGGGATATGTTCCCGTGTACCCGTGTTTGTTTTTCATTGAGTGTGGAGAAACAAGCTTTGTGTGATTACTCAAAAACTTCACTATAAAAAGAGGCAAATGCGTTTAAACACTTTACTAATGTAAAATATCTACCACTAAAAACTTCTGAAATAAAACATGACCTTAAGGATTTTTCGTGAAAGACATAAGGGAAAAACACCAATATTCAGATTAAATTTATGAATATCTCAGAAACTAATAATTTTCGACCAGGGTAGGCACTGCATTACCTAACTTGCTCTACTCCAAATGAGCTCTACTATGCCTTCTTAAGGACCACGGTCACCTGTAATCCTGTATAATATGTAGAGTGAAAAAAATAGAGCTACGCATTTTAAGCTAATGACTAATGAGTATGAGCCTGTCTCTCTCGAAAGGTAGCGCCCGTTTTAGACAGAGGTTAACAAAGTCCAAAACGCCCAGCATTTTGCACGTGTACTCTCAAATAGACTCTATTTTTAGCCTGCATGGGCTCAAGTTTGCGTCACATACACTTCCGTTGCAGTGCTGCCAAAATAGCAGGCGGAAGCCGGCGTAATTAGGTGATTCGTTTCAAATAATTAATAAGACGTCATATGTCATTTTAGTTGTCAACCATAACTTTGCCGCCATTTTTTTTATTCCTTAGGTGAGAAATGTTTACTTACATCAATTTAGATTCTGGTTAAAGGTGTTCCACTTTTTTTTACAGTGACAGCCGTTTTATTAAAATGTCTCGAAAAACTGACGTAACCAAATTTTGAAAATAGAATATTTTTTCGACCGGATTTAACGATTCTGTCATCTTTGGATTACTGTATCACTCGGGCTCCACTAACCTCAAAAAATAGCCCAGTGAATTATGATCAATGAGAAAGAAATACTAGGTACATACCTTAAATCAGAATATTGCACAGCCCCGTGTGGTAGCCGGATTAGAATAGTGCCACTCCGTCCGTATCTTCCCGTGGATGTCGTAAAATCCGACTAAGGTAATAAAGGCTTGTAGTACTGTTAGGCGATGGGCTTGCAACCTGTCACTAATACACTGGTAAACATCTTCGCCTAAGTGTGCAAAGTGTGGTTACAGAATTATCAAAAAGTTTTTATAGTTGTTGGAAATTCTGTAGCCCTGCCTACCCCACTCTGGGAATAAAGGCGTGAGTTTATGTATGTATATATGTATGTATTCACAGTAAAGGAAATTGTATTCTGTAGAAACCTACTCTGCGACGTTATACAAACTTGAGTGATGTGGATTTTATTACAACGATAGGTGATACCGGTGAAACAGAAGACGTAATAGTAAAGCAATATGTCACGTAAAAAGCCTTATTTCACGTGTAATCCGCTTCGGTAGACAATTTTATATCATTTAGACAAAGCACTTTCAACTTTTACCCTATTCGATGCTGGTTAATTAATTTGTGTGAGGTTATCCCGTGATATTTATTTTTCATTCATTCATTCCTAAGCTCACGCCTTTATTCCCAGAGCCTCACGCCATTCATTCCAAAACTTGTTAATAATTCTGTAACCACATTTTGCACAGTTAGGCTAAGTTTACCTGCGTATTAGTGACAGGTTGCAAGCCCATCGCCTAACAGTACTAAAGGTACACAACCTTTATTCCTTTAGTCGTCTCTTACGACATCCACGGGAAGATATGGAGTATTTGGTTATTTATTTTTAATTAATTAAATGTTTACAGTTCTGCCGTTTTAAGATGCCCGATTTGACGGCTGTCATCTTAGTACAAAATATGTGTTTGAGGTTATATTTTGTACGGCGCTGACAGCTGTCAAATCGGGCCACTTAGAACGGCAGAACAATAGTTTTGACGGATTTATCTTGATGTTTATTTTGGACTTGACAGAAGCGCGTGGAGCTAACCCCATGTGCTTCTGTTTAGTCCATTAGAGAAATTACTCTTTTACCGAACAATTGTCCTCGCGTGTGATATCCATGGACTTATTTCTCTAATAAGTCCATGGGAGTGTCTATAAATAACTCGACATTGGCGAAATACACCTTAACAGGAGTGAAAGCCATTAATTAAAATTAGAATTAGAGAATTAGATGTTTATTTTTATTAACATCATTAGTATGTTACTCAGGGAGGTTTTTTGTAACCGGCACGTGTAGATAAATTGGGCACTAACACCACTGCCCACCACAAACAATTTGGCACGTTTTAAATGAACTTCCAACGTTGTCTACAATGAAGAAGTTTCAATTTAGAATGGTATTGTTCTTGGACATGTCTTTTAATTTTAAACGTCCGATTTATTTGTCACCATTTTTACTGTTACAGCGGATGACGGTAATAGTTGCGGTGACAGACACTGTAAGTAAATATAATATATTGAGCAACGCTGTAAAAACACACCTGGGATGATCAACTTTGGATTTTTTTTTCGTTCTGATTTCGAACGCGTACAGAAACAGGTGTTGTTAGAAACATTAAGCTTCCTTGTTATTCTGTCCCGTAAGCCAGGAGACAACAGTGATAGAGTTTCTTGGAAAGACTGTAATAAGTAGGTACCTACTGTTACGCTCAAGACAAAACCCATTAAATACACACAAGCTCACGCCTTTATTCCCAGAGTGGGGTAGGTTGAGCTACAGAATTACCAACGACTCCAAAAACCTGTTGACAACTCTGTAACCACATTTTGCACAATCAGGCTAAGATATTTACCAGTGTATTAGTGACAGGTTGCAAGCCCATCGCCTAACAGTAGGTACTACACGCCTTTATTCCCTTAGTCGTCTCTTACGACATCCACGGGAAGACATGGATTGGCACTATTCTATCCCACACGGGTTCAACCCATGAAATAATGGGTTTATAATTGCCAATAAAACTAATTTTCAATGGGACTTATATCCTTCAAAATCATAGTTCTAAGAGTGACCCAAGAGACGTCACCATGACAGTGAGGTGCTTACATACAACAAAAACTTGATTGACCCACGTTTATTATTCGTAAAAAAACCTAAACATGTGATCGACTAGGAAGGCAAGTCTAACATGATCATTAAAAGCTTTTATTTGACTTGCAATGTATGTACGTATGTAGGTATGTATGTATGTGTGTAAGGAACAAATCTTGCAAGTTAAATTTGACCCACTTCCCGGTGTTCGATGAAGCTGCAAATTTGTATAGGTACGCCTTTATTTCTGATGACAATACAATAATAAAGTACCATCGAGCTGGTCTGATGAAGGAGACTCAGTGTGGCCATAGGAACTTTTGAATTACACATGGTAAACCCGTCATGGTAGAACTTGTTAAAATCGTCTTGACAAGTAGATGACGTCTGTGTAAAAAAAGGACAATCGGCAATAAAAGCTTGTCCCAAATGAAATTTTTGACAGAAACTTATTTTAAGCCTAAAAAATCAAAAGGCCCTGATTTCACTGTCCGAACATCGACATTTGATAGGTGACAACTGACAACGAATGTTTTCTATTCTATTCTATTACGGTATCTAGATACATAAAATTAAATGCGAAATGTTCACCAATGTTTAAAATTCTTTAGAAGCGCCAAGTTTAAAACTCGCTGACGTGTAAAATGCATAAAAAACCATTTGTTCAAAAAAGACGCTTACTCGTCTTAACGTGTTGAAAAATGTCCGTAGGAATCATGGCTGAGGCATTGGAGTATCCTACTCAATATACAGGGTGATTGGTAGCTAGATGCAAAGCTTTAAGGGGGTGATAGAGCAGCTCATAAGGTATCGATTTAACTCCCATGTATGTTCAGCAATTGTTATTAGTTTCCGAGATATTGATCATTTTAATGCGCCAGTCACTTAAGCTACAGTCAACAGCAAAAGAAACTGATGAAATAGGGTCCCAAAATTATCTATACAATACATTAAGTCAAATGCTACGGACTATTGTAGTTGATCAAAAGTAAATGAGCTCAATAACGTGTCATAATAAGTGATCAGCATTATTTCGATTTTTGAAAACTCAATGACAGTTTAAGTCATCGTTGAACATTTCGAATTAAAGTTTTAACTATAAAATCTTGGTTTTGGGACAACCTCGGAGTACTTCGGTTAATATCGGTTATGTTCGTCGAAAAACATGCGAAGTGACAAAATAGCAATCTCCCTTACGCCAAGATTTAAAATAAGTTTTTATTACATCTTGGAATTATTTGCCATAAATCCTTCTTTTGCCGATATTGTTGGAATGTCGTTATTTTGGTATTCAATTCACGTTTGACGCTTTTGATAGAAATGTCATGTCAGGCTTCTGTTTTGCACAGCTGTTATGATCACTTTCTTTTGACTAATTAAAACTTCAATTAATTTAGCACTTCAATATAACATGTTATATTTGGGATGCCATGACAATAGATATTTTGAAATGTTGATTTTGATCACTTACTTTTGACGTTGACTGTACTATTACCAACAGAATAATGGACAAGCATATCCGTTAATCCCAATGAACCACACGAACTTTCTTACAAGACTAATGTTGAATTAAATAGACGACATTCCAAAGAGTTTATCACCCTAACCTAAATGCTAAATCTCGCCGCAATCTACATTTAGCGGTTAGCAGACACAAAAATCTAGATATAAAAATCTTATGACGCTCGCGATGACGCGGTCCCTACGCGAATGAGTTACATATAGTTAAGCGATGCTTTAAAAAAAATCTCCCGGGGAAAAATTGTTTTCCGATGATAGTAGTACGTCAAACCTCCCACACACAGTGTGAAATCTGCCCTTAAAAACGGACATATATCATTTTGGAACTCAAACGATAGATTTAACCATTTCAAATGTGAGACGATCATACCGGAGTGCCAATTCTGCTCAGAACTCGAGAAATATTTTTTTTAAATTTTATTTACAAAAAACACAAACATGGAAAATCTCCAGTTTTCGACAAAACTAAACGCAAATCACAGTGACAATAAATTAAACAATGCATGGCGTGTGTATTATATAAAAAATAGAGCTCTAGTTGTTATTTTGTTTGAATTATTTAGGTTTTTGTTAATTTTGTTTTTTATTTTTTTTATCAGAAATCTCAAAGCATTAGGATTTTATTACTAGTCAAAACAATTGTTTACACGTGCAGCAAACACTAAAAAAAAATTAGATCTAAATCTCAAAGGATCTCTGAGATAATTCGTTCTAAATTTTTTTCTGATAACTATGGAAATAGGGTTGTCGCATGTTTTCCACATAATATTTGTATAGAAAAGTTTAATTTTTAAGTAACCATAAAACATGATAACATTGTGCTGACCTGATGATGGAGCTGGAAGGTGGTCAGAAGATTTCTGCTGATAAAAGGTGATACATCAAGATTTAACTGTGAATCGAGTCTTGTGTCTGCGTTAAAGACGCTTATTTGTTTAGCATTACAATACATAAATACACTATAAATCTTTAATTTTAAAAACTAGGTGTTATGTTCAGTAAAATATTATGTTGTTTTCGTTTTGAAGAACTTCTGTGCTTTCATGACTATGGCCTTCTAAATTGCTTAAAAGGTTATCATCGCTTCGTGACTCATTAAAATGTTCTTCCGTTTGGACATCATATGGTTTGAGTAACATTATAGCGGCTAGTGGCAGAGGTAATCGCTTTAATTTATTTTGCCGGTCTCTAAGCCGTATGTTGGAAATACAAGGATCAGACGACTCCAGTGCTCTATGAAACAAATCCAACATGGTTTTTTCCCGATCCAACTTCCTACAATGGTGTTCACGGTCATAACGCCAGAATTTATTTCGGGCTTCCCCAGCTTGCTCCGAAAGTAACCCTATGGGTAAAGCACAAGTTTCAATTATTTCCTTGCCATGGACTAAAATTTTATGCAATGTCACCGTCATCGGATGCCATTCATATGCTGAAACGTACTTAGATGCAATTAACTTGCAAAAGTCGCCGAATTTATTAGCGTCAATAGGCAATCCGCTAGACAAAACTACTAACATTGTATGTAGATCGTCCAGCAGCCACTGTTGAATATCTAGTATTTCAGCGAAAATGGCACGATTTTTATCGTTTAGAGCAGTTCTCGCGGTGTTTCCGTCGTTTGTTGTTCCTGAATTAGGTCGGACAACATCCACCAAAAGCCCTAATCTTTTTCTGATCTCTTCTTGGATACGTTTTTTTGTTTCAGTGACTTTAGTTGCTTCTGGTGAATTATGTCCGATTCTCCATTTCTTAACAGGATTTTTGTATCCCAGATGCAATAGAAATTCAAACACGCGAATCCACGCATGAAGTGGACTTAATCCATGCCGCAAAAGAGTTTTATCGGTAGGCTGTGAAAAAACAATATCTAATTTGTTGAATTGTGTTGAAGTAGCCTTGCAAAAAGGGCATCGAAGTTGTGAACTAGTATTAGTTATGATATTAAGGACTTTGCCATCTATGACGGTCAAGTAGAGTTGAGATTTCACTGATATTACTTGTCCTTTTGAAGTAGTGACCTCGAATGTGGTTAGCCTTTCAATTTGGTCTTCTATCATTTTTTTTTCGGAAAGGATTAAATCTTTTGACTCTTTCCGATATTGAGTATGAACTGGCCGACAATACCTATACGAAGTTGGGGTTGGGTTTAACCACAGCACCACGCGGCCTCCTTCAGTCGTAATTCGTAAGGGAATGAAAGTAGTAACAAATATGCTACTATCATTTTCTTCGCTTTGAAAAAAGTTCTGTTTGTAAAGCGATTGTCCTGAACTACCGTCAAATCCCCAAGAGCCCTCAAAAACGCAATTTAACAATTCGAGATTTTTTTCAGCACAATAAATTGAAATGGTATCGTCACACGATTTGATTATTCTTTCAAATGTGTGTGAAATAAGGCTGCATAAAGGTATCGATGCATCTCTTTCAGATACTTGAACTGGGGCATCAGGGTAACAATCTTTCTTTGCGGCTCGAATGTGATGATATGACGGAAATGCTGGATAGCCTCTCGATTTTAAATCATACTCAAGAAATTTGTATGTATCTACAGTGGATTTTCGATCTATATAGATAGCTAAAGCTTCCTCTGGGCTATAGGGCTGGGGATCTTTTTTGATTTTTGTGGCTATTTTGATTGCTCTTGACGGACTAGCTAGGCAGGAATTAACAACAAATTCAAAGTTTTTTGATGCCGGTTTTGTGAGGTTTTGCCCTTCTGCTTTTAAACTACTCGACAAAACCTTGATCAGTTTAGCAGATGGTTCATTACTTAGGGTTTCTTGTAGGTTTTTGCAAACTCTTCGTTTTTGTCTTTCGCTCAGTCCGTCGTACTTTGATTCACATCTTTGCTCAGATATCGGAAAATCTATATGAGAAACATCGGTTTTGGGATTACCTATGTCAGATTCGAAATCGCGATTGTTACTTGGACCAGCGTAAGGAACGGTAGGTTCTGAAGCAAATTCGAAAATTGAATCGCCTACTAAACCAGATTCAGTTTCGGAAACAGGCGGGCGATAGAGAAGCGGATCCAAACATTTTGAAAGGTCCGGTTTTAGGTCTCCATTTAACCAAACTGTGTGCTTTTTAATGAAGAAAATCATATTGTATTTACATGATTTGTATAAGTTTTCGCATTTACTGGTAAGTTTGGAGATTAGATCTTTGAGTCTTTTGTTATTTATGTACTCCGTATGTATTTCCAAAGTATTCAGCACTGCGAAAGTTCGATCTTCTAAGCTTACATCCAGGGGGCGACATTTCTTGCCCTTTTGCTTTGCAAGTGCAAGGAACAATTTATAAGCGTCTAGTCTGGTAAAGATATTGTTGGAACCTTGTTGGGAATTTGCGAATACTCTTGAAGGTTCGAGAGTATCGGCTGCTGCCATCGAATTAATAATAAATGCACACTTTTATAATAACTAAAAGCAATCATGCAATTTTCGAGTTGTTTTGATAGCTAACTGTCAATGCCAAAGCTAAAGTCAATTCAATTCAATTATTTTAATTTATGGCGATCGGTCGCTTTAAGGATTTAGGTCAAACATCGCTTTCTCAAATATCTATGATAAATGATAAAATCTATGACACGTTAATTCAGTCTACTCAACTCCATTTCTGCAAACATATTATATCATTTCACCAATAAGAAAAGTTAGTTATGGTGTAGTTGGGTCGAAACACTTTCATAAGAGAATTTTATTTTTAGAAAATATCAGTGAACGGAGATAAGACATGGAAATCACATTTAAGAACTTCAATTTATCGGGACAATTTATTAATACACCCACATTTAAATAAGACGTTTAATAACATGCTTTTGACAACCCTAAACGAACATTTTTAAATATGGATATTTCCAAGATCCTGCTAGATTTTGATTTGATACTTTAGGGGTGGATAGTAATGGTTTCAACGAATATTTTAGGTAAGTATCAAATGCTAATACGCTAGGGTTAGGGGAAAATAAAATAAAAACTAAAAAAGAAAAAATCAACTATTACTTTGTACTGCTTCCATAAAAACACGCCTAGTTTTTTTTATTACGTACCTGAAACAAGATGCTATTGATATCTAAACAGATAATCGGTGATTATTCTATACTTTTGCAGTTACACGCAATTCTATGAAAATTTTGAGTTTCATAGAAAAATAAGATTTAAAAAAAAAACTCGAGTTCTGAGTAGAATTGGCACTCCGGTATGATCGTCTTGCATTTGAAATGGTGAAATCTATCGTTTGAGTTCCAAAATGATATATGTCCGTTTTTAAGGGCAGATTTCACACTGTGCCACATGAGCATTAGCTTTGAAAGAGAAAACAATCGACTGGTCACCCCTTTGTATATCGAAAGACGCGTGGGCAGTGAAAGCCCACAACATTGTGATATCTACTAATATTATGAATTTGAAATTGACTTCGTATGTCTGTTTCACGGCTAAACCGTTAAACTGATTTGATGATCAGTATTTATATTTATCCCAACCGGAAACCTGTAACCTTTCCATGAGTTACAATTAAAGTACTCGCTAGCTAGCCGAAGCTCTGTCCCTTGCAGACCTGTCAAGTATTCTTAAAGAGCGCAAGAGATGAGCATTCGACTCGCTAGCGAGTACGGTAATTGTAACTCATTAGACTAGTTTCGTTCGGTAACAAAAAGAGATGTATGTAGGCCAAAAGTTTGTTACAAAAGCAATCCTAGCAAAAAAAAGGTGCAAGTGTTTTGATGACAATACAATAATATAATACCATGGAGCTGGTCTGCTGATGGAGACTCAGGGTAGCCATAGGAACTCCTAAATTACACACGATAAACTCGTCGTAATAGGGTTTGTTAGAATCGCCTTGACAAGTAGATGACGACTGTGCAAAAAAAAGTACAGTCGGCAATAAAAGCTTGTCCCAAAAATTTAATTTTTGACAGAAACTTATTTTTAATTCGTTAAAACCTACTGACCGGTTTGCAAAGTTTAATCTTTTAGTTTCAGCCACGCGTGGATTATTTGGAGATCGACCTTGTGCTATTTCGGATTTCGATTGGCTCCGGCAAAAATACATTTTTACTTTGATTTCGATGAATGTTTTCGCCATTTTTAAATTAAATAAACACGCGTTTTTTGTTGATCAAATTTATCAACAACTGGGTGTTAAAGATTAAGATAGAAGTACATAAACCTTGCTGAGAATACCTACCTAAAATCATATTTTTATATGTTGTTTCTGAAAAGCTTTTTAGGTATTTTCCGCACCGTAAAGTTTGCAGTCAAATATGAACGAACTAGCGGTTGCCTACGATGCGACCGCAAACTTGTTTATTGCTATTCCCTTGGGAAATGCCCAATTTTCCGGGATTAGCTCATGACTTCCCACAGGGATGAAGCTACCTCCGTACCAAATTTTATTAATATCGGCATAGCAGTTTAGGCGTTAAAGCGGTAAAAAACAGAGAAAATTACTTTCAAAATGTATAATATATACTGGCCCGCAAAACTAAGTATCTTATTTAATGAAAATTTCATTAAAAGTGTGATACTTCATTTTGCCGGCCAGTGTACGTATTAGTAGATAAGGATGTGTTAAAATAATCACACAGCATTACAGCAAAACAATACAGCACTGTAAATACTTTCGTATTTATAATGTCAGTATTATTATAAGTATGGAAGTTCGGACTTTACTCCTAAACTCATCAGGCAATACCACTCCACCTGTAGCGGCTGGCCCCCTGCCAGCGTGATAACAGCTAAACTGAACGGATTCTCGGAGGAATCCACTGAAATAACATAACACTTGATTTATCTACGCCCTGATCCAATCCCACAATGTCATCGGAGCGCGGGAGACTCAAATAAACTTGAATATTCAATGGATGACGCGCGTACGCTCTTCGAAGTTCGAATTTAGCCCTCTACGCTGTCGCGACAATGCAAACGTCGGCCACCATGCCCTTTCCTGTCCAAGGAGTGCCGCCCGTATTTCCCACCATGCCACTCTAAGGGCGATTGCGCACTACAAGGAATTTTACTAGCCGGTAGTCCAAGCACTACTTTGTGCAAAATAGGACCGCCTTATAGTAAAATTCCTTGTAGTGCTCAATCCGCTCACTCCCAAAATACCACAATTTCAAAATACCAGACTACCTTAAATTCCCAAATCAGCAGCTTCGAAATATTAGGTAAGCATAATCAACGATACCGAAATTTAAATGTTTTTTTTGAGATTCATGTAAATTGAGAAACTGGTATTTTAAAATTCTGGTATTTCGGGAATGAGCGGCTCAATCGCCCTTAGGGTGGGATGGTTGGCAATACGGGCGGCACTCCTTGAACAGGAAAGGGCATGGTGGCCGACGTTTGCATTGTCGCGATAGCGAAGAGGGCTAACTCCGAACTTCGAAGAACGAATGAACTGCTTTAACTCAAACAATTTAACGGTTAAACCTGCCTAACCGAATAGGTATACACGACATCTTATGTTATTTCTACGCTTTGACGGGACTACTTAAACTCGCCGGTTAAATTCATACATAGAGATGAAAAGGGAGACGTAGCCACCATTTTATCCTGGAAAAATAGAGACGCGTAATAAAGTTCTTAATCACTTGACACTTTGACAGTTCAGGGATACCAAAGTATCTAAAGCAATACGGTTGGTAAACGACACGACAACAGTGTCTTATTTACAATGTCCGTAAGGTTCAAAGTTAGAAAAATCTAATAACTCCTGCACCTATTTGAGGATTGGACTAAAAGTGGATAAACTGATATACAAGACAACTCTAACGAGGTATCACTAATTACTCAGCCAGCCGTCTGACATAGACTGAAGACCCTTTTTATTTATACTCCCGATTACTTTCTTTAGAAATTATAGAGGCGGCCACCGCTAGGGTTACCGCATGATTGGAAATCTGAGACGTCAGAAAAACGTTTTTTTTTAAAGCTTGTCTTGTCCTGTCTTTATATTTTTGGCCCACTGCTTCGGAAATGCCTCCCTCAGGCACATCCTTAATTTTGAACCAGAGCTCACTTGGTTTTTTAGGCTTGGCCGCTACGAGCCTTAAATGGGCGATAATTTTTCAAAGAATAATATAAAGTTACAGAGGAAAATCATCATTATCATATTTTATCCATAAGTATCCGCAACACGTTTTTTTCTTCCATATAACCCTATCAACCTATCCCTATCGCTCTTAACACATGTTATTCCATCCATCTTTCTTAGGCCCTCTGTCTTCCATTGTAGTCTTCCACATTCATGATGCACTGCGGCAAATAAAACATTAGAGTCTGAGCGGCGAGTCGTGAGTGTCGTGACACATGCATTTTTTTATAATTCTTCATATGGCAACAATTTGTCTCATTATGCGTACCTTTCCAGTCGTTATGCATTTCGTTATACCTACCAGCTAGTGATATTTTAAACTTGCCGCCATTTTTTCATACGTCCACTCACTGTGTAGAACTCTATCACAACAGAAAAAATTGCTGAAAAATCAAAGACTGAACTTTTATTTTTGGATCTGGTAACCCTAGGCCTCAAAGCTAAATTTATTACAGTAACATCGCGTGGTAAGCTTGACACCGAAGTGGGGACGCGGTGCCGCAGGGACATCGACTTCAAAGACTTCGCAGATTTATAACCTGCTATGTTTAAAAGAAAACTTATGAACCATTTCTCAAACGGAGACTCTAAAGGCCATGCGTGCGTAAGGATGTCAGAGCTTATCTAGTTTCCAATATCCTCGCTTCACGTATTGGTTTAACTATTCCGCGAGGAATTGCTGCCAGCATCAGAGTGACAAAGCCGCAGGAGCCATATTAGCTTTAACTGTGTTACTTTTAGTATAAATTTTAATTTTCAAGTTTTTTAGGTATATATTAAGTATTAAAATCTTAAATTAAGTTACATTACTAACTTGAAATTAAAACTCCTGATTAAATCTATACAAGTCCCCGGTTTCGCATGTCTTCATTTTAGTGGCAGCCCTAAAACTACCGAAGTCTAGGTATAAGAACGCGAACGGAGCGTCCCCGCCAGCTGTTTGCAATAATTCGAAGCGAGCTCCTAAATTATAATTAAAAAAAAAACCGAAACTAAAATCATATCTTGTTCTACTGCGGTAGAAATAATTCATATTTATTGATGTCGCCACACGTCAGAAAAGCTCGCTGCCCAAGGTTTAAAAAAATAAACAACTCAACAAGACTGTCATGTGAATGTTTTAGTTTGTATCTAATTTTTATACGATAAGTTTTCTTACAAAATAAAGGAATATTAAGCCCGTTATAAATGATCCAAGTATCACTTAATATTTATGAGAATCTTAATATTAGCATTAGCATTTTTTAACGTATTTAAAAGAAAAAAGAAAATTAATTTCTTTTGAGATCTATGGTAACATTAATTGGTGAAAATAGGTCGTGAAAGTCGACGTTAGTCTTTGTAATGTCGTTGGATTTCCGCTGCTCGACAAGATTTTCAAGAATTAATTCAGACATCGTAAACCTGTCTTTTAGAAGACGAATCATTTATATCTTTTACGCGGCGAAATCCAAACATGAAAATACGGCCAAAGTGTTTTTGTTGGGCAACGAATTTTCTTATTATAGTCAGAGCTGGGACCAAACTTTGGAAAACAAAGTTCGAAGCTACATTGACTCCATATCTTCTCGATTTGATAAAGAAAGACGAGTGAAAGTGATGGGGCTTTCGAAGTGTTGTAAATAGTTCTTCGTGGTTACCAATGTAAACAGCTATAGCAAATGATCTCATCCATGTTAGTTTCGCAACCCATACTTCAATACGGCGGATGAATTATTAACCAACAAGTTTACGTTGTCCCATCAGCATGCAAACAAAATTTTAGGGTGTGCATTCTTGGCGTGGCCAATTCCCAGTTTGTTTGGTTAAAAATTCTACGAAGTATACCACTAAACAAAGTATGTGTGCAAGGATTTTCCTTTCATTTTAATTCCTAGTATTTATAGCTACCTACCTATTTCCCATTATCACTAATGTACATTGTAACATTTATTTGTTTGTGGAGATGTTTGGATATAATTATGTTTCTATCCCACATCGGTCAAGCGAATTAAGACGAAATCTGGCACACATTTGATATTCCCGTTTATAATATTAGTAGGTTAGTAGGAAGTCAGATTAGACTATTTTTGGATGGGAAGGTTTGTAAAATTGGCCCCAGGAACGTATAAATATGTGTGGGTCGAAAGAGGTGTGTCGCCAAAGCTATAATCGTGTTAAAAATCGTGTAGCTATTTCAATCCGGTAGAGTACTTTGGCCTGGCGCTTGCCTACGTCAAATCGGAAAAACAACAACATCGCTCTCTGGCCCTACCTTTTTAGGGTTCCGTATTCAAACTAGGAACCCGTATAGTTTTGCCATGGCCGTCCGTCCGTCCGTCCGCAGCTTGGCTCAGAGACTCTTAGTTGTAGAGGGCTGCAATGATATTTGGTTTGAATATGCATAGTCTCACCGACAAAGTAGTAAAACAATATCTTGAAAAAAAAAATTTGTACACGTAATGTGGGGAAGTTTTTCTCATTTCTTATGTACCCCCATAGTGTGGCGTGTCTTTGCAAAATAACAAATAATAGTAGTTTAGGAAATTGTTGCATAATACCTACCTAGTTATGTGCAGTATCAAACACTACTTTATCTACTCTCATACATTACAACAAAACGTATTCAATGAATGGCGCCAAAACCTAGCACATCATCGCGCATGCGTTAAAGCGGACGCTGTCACAAACAAGTAAAAATTGGAATGAAAACTTTTTGTAATGCTTCTTGTAATGTTCCATTATAAAAAAAATAAGATATGGAACCTCGTTGGTGACATTAACTTTTTGGATTAACTTGTATCGTAATGGTAAAAAAAATACTTTATAACATTATTTTGTTATAGAAATAATGTTATAAGTTATAAGTAGTGTTTTTTTTTTATTCGGTATTGTGTTTATAAAGTATGCCAATATAAATTCGTTTTGAAGTTTATAATTGGAACTTTACGATATGAGAGTAAATAAAAGAGTTTTCACACCACCTGCTCGACAATGCCAAATTACATATCATGCAAACCTTACGCAAACCAAATCATTAAAGCCCTTGGCTTTAGCCGGGGTGTAATGTTGTACTGAATCTCATTATAACCCGCTGGGTTGTAATATTTTCACTTTTCATAGTTCTTATTACAATGGCCCCTAAAGTCTAATTTCGTAATAAAAGATCAACTAATACTCGAAGGCCGGGCGCGGCGCCGCCGCCACCGCCGCGTCCAACCTAATTTGAAAATCGAACATTTTCTAAAATCGAGCTGGCCACAGCAAGCTGAATGGAACACATTTGAAATTAAACAAAAGCCGCGAGTATTGTAAGACGCTGCAATAATAGTACATTGTGCATCAAGGGCGGTAAGAAGAGGATTGCTAACGAGAGACTATTAGAAGCCCGACGCCGAAGGCGGAGGGCTTTTAATGACTCGAGTTTGCAATCTCCTTACTGCCCATGATACACACAATGATTTTCATCACATTAGCGAGGAAATAAAAAACAAATAGAAAAAAAAACCTTTTTAGATTTCACTAGCAGCAAATCATTGTTGAGTAGTTGAGCCGCATTTAACAAATCAGGTGGTCACTACAGATTCTTCCGATGAGGAAGTCATATTTAGTTTGTTTTTTTCGTACCTTTAAACAAAATACGCTTCGGAAACAACAATCAAACAAAATTAAACGAACTCGATTCGCTAAGCTAAAAGAGTTTGACAACTTTTTTTTATTCTTCCACAGATAATGCTTAGAATTGTTTTTTTTTAAAACTTGACAAATACAGGCCATTCTGCCAGATTGTAGAAATTTTCAAAATGAAATTTAATAAAATAATTGTGTATGTCTCTGAAATAATGGTAAAATAGAAATATAATGCAGACAAATGTGCCGTATAAGTTTAATTAAACAGTGAAATTGGTTTGTAGCCAAGTTTTTAATATAGGAAATAAACCTTGGCTGATTTTACACCTCCTTGGTCTGAAATGATGTACAAGTGGATTCTATATTTTAAAACTAAACTCATAACTCCCTAGGGAGTTATGAAAATCTATAACTCCCGCGGGAGCTAAGTCGGCTATAACTGCCCTAAACGCCTGCGTGTTATAAAACCCTTTCCGAGCAAGTGTGATGAAAAATACATTGGTGATAACTGCAAAGTTTTAAATAAATATATCAAAATTGAAGAAAACATCAAATATCAATTTTCACTTTTAATTTTAATTTACTATAATAAACGCTGTTTTTAGTAGACTCGCTTTTTTATTGTCTCGCAAAAGGTGAGAAAAGTAGAGTACACTCCTCGGGGATAAAGCTGTTTTCGTCTTGGGCGCGCTTGAACCCCTCACTGCGCTCAGGACTCTTCTTAATTCCCTCGCTTCGCTCGGGAATTAACTCGTAACACCCTCGCTGCACTCGGGAGTTAAATCTGGAGTCCTTCGTTACGTTCAGGATTCAATATCGCGCCCGTGACATAAAACTGTGCTTTATCCCCTCGGTGTATAATCTACTATTAAGCAAGTATATCGCGTTTATACATAACTATGCATTTTTTTATTACGAGTTAAGTCGACTTATACCCTTTTTCAGGCGGCCACTAGGCATCTCTTAAACGGCACAATCAATTTTCATGGAACTTAGCTTAGAACCATTCCGATTAAACTAACTTTCTTTAAAAAACCGCATCCAAATCCGTCCATCCCTTTAGGAGCTACGACGGCACAGACAGACACACAGACAACCAGATACCTACGAATACACATTTTAAACTCAACACCCCTCTTTTTATCGAGGGATAAAAATAAATCACATGACGAAACAAATGCATCTGTCTGGACGAAACTGTTAACAAGGGCCACACATCTCTCCACATTAAATTGCAGTCATATACTTAATGGTTTACTAAATTACTCAGAAAATAGCTTTTGGCAGTGCCAGTCGTTTCTATTTAAATAGCTGTGTAACATCACTGCATAGAAATGTAAACAATTCTGTTAATGTAGGTTGTACAGAGTTTTGGTAAGAGTTGCTGGAAGCGTCTGTAAGTAGTACAGGATTAAACAGTGAACATTTTTGGGTGAGGCCCAGCAGTGGATGTGTTGCTAGGATTGTCATACGTCAGGATTTGTCTTGACATGTCAGAACTTTAGGACTTTTGTCAGGATTGCAGAAAAACACATTAAAAAAACGCATTTACCCAAAAAAGATATAAATACAGTCACTAATTAACAAAATGCACAGAGACCTTAACAAAAATAATAATGAAAGGTATACGACGTGTAGTTTTATAATAAATAAAAAAAACGATTTAACTGCACAAATTGAGAATGAATCTCTATTGTTGCGAGAAATGTAAGGGCTTTTCGATTGATGTGGAACTTTTTCAGAACTTTTAATGTTACATTTATGACAACGCCTTCGGCTGACATGATTATGAATATGATGACAGTTTTTGTAATGGTAGGGAAATGAAAGTAGCTGGTGTACTAGTTTTAGGAAGTAAGCAAAAATATGTAGTGGCCTCCTGAATCCCCAGGTTTGCGCTTGAGGACATAATCACTACATAATGACTACATAGTATAAAACAAAGTCGCTTCTCGCTGTCTGTCCCTATGTATGCTTAGATCTTTAAAACAACGCTACGGATTTTGATGCGGGTTTTTTTAATAGATAGAGTGATTCAAGAGGAAGGTTTATATATGTATAATACAATCTGGTTTATGAACGGGTGTTACAGAAAACTCACATAAACCGAAGCGAAGCGAGGGCGGGTCGCTAGTATCAAATATAAAAGGCACCCTATAACTAATCCGATAAGGTTGCAATTACCATGTAGCAAAAGGAGGTATCGAGTCTTACGAGGATAAACATACGACTTGGTTTTTGGTCGTAAAGTTCATATTTATCTTGCTCTCTCAGTCAGCTTTAGTACCCATCGATCAGCTAATTGGGAAAGCAATACGATCAACGTTTCCGACCAAATACGATGTCGTGTGATTATATTGATACTATATAGAAACCCCAACACGTTCCAAAAACCAACCTATCTATAGGGACCGTTGTTTGATCAGTAGTTAACTCAACTAATCGTTAAAAATCGTATCTAATGGTTAAATCTCAAGGAAATGTGTCAAATTATGAATTCCTTTTTCAAATTTTAACCATTAGTTAATTTAACTACCTACTGAATCTACTGTTCAAACAACAGGCCCTTATTGAGTGTTTATTAGACGATTTCCTTGCAATACGTACTTACACAAACTAACACATATTTAGTCTCGATACTCTCAATATACTTGCATATCTATCTACACCGAGTGAATGTTTAACCCTATAGGTACAGTCACGAGATTAAATTTGGTACCCACCTTAGGTCCAAAGTCAATCTGACATCCTACAAAAATAAAGTTGAAATTCCTGAAAGTTACAAATGACTTGACATCTCTAATGACATTGACGACTTCACGCATATATTTCTTGAAATGGGTCCCAAATTAACGCTCGTGACCGTACACCTAGTTTACGTGAAAAACATAACATCAGAGAAACATGAAATCTTTATATTTTCCAGGACCAACTCATTCACAGAAGATAAGAGAAAAAATCAAGACCCGCCATCTTTAACAGAAAAAACACGCTTGAGAAGAACGAAGAACGAAGTCAAAAGTTCTGCATAGATTTGTCTTTTTCCGCTTTGCTGCTGATTAGTTATGGAATGTCAACAGCAAAGTGAAAAGGTCTCCTTTATGAGAACTCGCCGCGTGACATCCCTGAATCAAGACATATCGGACTCAAAATATCTCGAAGAGCGCTATAGGTAGGTACGATTACCAAAGCGCAATTAGCATGGAATAGAACATAATAATGTCGTTTTTGAATTAATACATGAAATGACATTGTCAAAGGTAGTGTGCAAATTAAAATACTTTTTTCAGTACGATGAAACTAAAACATGGAAAAAAAAACGTGAAACCATCATCATCAAATTACGTAAATGAAATACAAATGCTGTGAAAACTTGTATGAAATACTTTTATCGATACTATTCAAAAATATTCTTTATGATATTACAAATGTGTATACTTTACCATATTGTATAAAAATATGTTTTTTGATAGGTACTTACCTACAGTTATTCAATAACGAGAAAGTTAAGTGAAAAATAATGGCAGTTTTTCAAATATTACTTATGTCTAAAAATTTTATTAAGAAAAAAACTTACCAAGAAAAGCCTTAATTATAGTAAATCATACTTGTATCCGATTCTAAGACTTTATTTCTTATCTTAGTGTCAGCTTAACTTACCTAATACTTAGGTATATTATAAAGGGGTTTGGGTAAAAGTGTAGTCATTTGTAAATTATGATAGAACTATTCAAAATAAACATATTTTGTTATGTAATGTCTCTTAAGTTCATCGGAGCCCAGATATTTAAATACCTACATATACAGGCTGGGAGTACTTTTAATACCAAAAACTGAATACCTACTTAAGTGTTTAATATCTCTGCTCCGATATTATTTAACGCCATAAATAAAAATATCTATGTGCGTGGCCGCTGAATAAAAGGACAATTTTCTTCATACAAACTTACCCAATGCCCTTTTGTTCAGTAAAATAAAGGCCGTAGCAGGATAAGGGAAGGGCAAATGCCCTTTTATGCTAATGGGCTGGTTTTTTTTTTATATAGTTACTTACATCTATTAGTGCTATTGTGCCAAGTTTTGTTTAAAAATTCCCAGTGGTTCAGCCGAGAAAAAATAAAAACCGAAATAATTAAATATGACTTTTCTCTAAAACTACGAGTATAAAACTTTAATGTAACATTATTTTATCATTTTGTTAGGCTTAATAAAATATATGTTTTAAGAGAAAATGGACTCTCTATCTTTAACACTTATGTAAAAAACAGGTAAGTCAAAATTTTAAATATTATTATTTTTTACTTATGATTGAGGTACCACTCTATTTGTTATTTCTAAATAAGCCTTACTTAACGATCTATCTTACATATTAATTTGATGGATTAAATCGGAAAGCAACTGTGTCAAAACTAAATAAATAATTGGGTTGGATTTCATTACATTATATTAGTAAGCTATTCTGACACCGCCAAAGAACCAAAGCATAAATCCTCTTTACAAATAAATAACATCACAACAAGTTTTGACAGTTACAGTGACGTCAGCCTTTTCTGATTACTAAAAATGTCACCATTTTAGCTAATGAAATAAAATACGCTTATTCTAGAATAAAATATAATATACAGTGCCCTGACCTCTAAAAAATAACTGAACATGCTATCCTAATCTACAGGAAATTCGACATTAATGCGAGGAAGGTAATGAGAGCGGTTGAAACGACCGCGGAACTACCCTCTAATCCACATCGCTATTTTCATTGACAGTAACGTGAATTCCATTATTCAAAAAAAGTCTGCTCAAAGTTTAATAATATGGTAATGAATTTTCGAAAAAGTGGTTTGCCTTTATAATAATACTACTCACTTTTACCATTGCGAGATTATACAGTGAGTTGGGTTGTTTTGCAAATATTTTTTTGATAGTATTCGCTTTTGAATTCATTTTTGAAGCTAAGAATTATCTTCTAACATGCATAAAATGACATATACCATTAAAACAATACCACATCGCTATTACTGTCAAAATAAGTTTTTATTTATCGTTAGAAAGAGGATTTATGCGTGACGGAGTAAGACTAGTTTTAAATAAAATTTCATAATCATGAAATGATACCCAAAAAGGATTTTACTTTAAATTTTACAGTTACTGACCGATTTTAACCTTTAAATTGTTATATACAAATAGCAACAATGATTAAAATAAGCGTATTTGATTTCATTAGCTAAAATGGTGACATTTTTAGTAATCAGAAAAGGCTGACGTCACTGTAACTGTCAAAACTTGTTGTGATGTTATTTATTTGTAAAGAGGATTTATGCTTTGGTTCTTTGGCGGTGTCAGAATAGCTTACTAATATAATGTAATGAAATCCAACCCAATTATTTATTTAGTTTTGACACAGTTGCTTTCCGATTTAATCCATCAAATTAATATGTAAGATAGATCGTTAAGTAAGGCTTATTTAGAAATAACAAATAGAGTGAAACCTCAATCATAAGTAAAAAATAATAATATTTAAAATTTTGACTTACCTGTTTTTTACATAAGTGTTAAAGATAGAGAGTCCATTTTCTCTTAAAACATATATTTTATTAAGCCTAACAAAATGATAAAATAATGTTACATTAAAGTTTTATAGTTTTAGAGAAAAGTCATATTTAATTATTTCGGTTTTTATTTTTTCTCGGCTGAACCACTGGGAATTTTTCAACAAAACTTGGCACAATAGCACTAATAGGATGTAAGTAACTATAGAAAAAAAAAAACAGCTCTTAATCATGAAGGGCATTTTTTCTTCCCTTATCCTGCTACGGCCTTTATTTCTAGACTATTTTGGACTATGTCATATGACGTAATCAATCAAAACGTAACAGACTTCTTATGATTTTATTTACAGTGTCACTTTGATATACTCCGAAATAGTCTAGGGATCAATTTCCTCGACTGTACTGTTGTGCTAACGGTACTTTCGAATCCTATTCTAATCGCGGTTTGAGAATACCTACAGCAGCGGAGCAACTTTTAGAAGGTGCTCCAGCTTTGTATGTATTCGTCTCTCACAGCCGCGTTGTAGGACGTTAAAATTAATAAAAAAAAATGAGAATGATTAAAGTTCATATTTTTTGTTTTGTTACCTTTCGGCTCGTTTCATAAAACCACACTCGTGTATTAATGCCTATCATTATGCACCAGTCACATAAACTAATATTAAAGTCTGCTCTCTGTCTTTTAAACCTGGGCACTGATTTATTTAACAACAATGGTTATAAAATGTCATGTAGCTATATTTCAAATTTATGAAACGTTAATATTAAAGACCTGTTTTCAGTCGTATGTACCAGCTGTAAATTTTTGTGTTGTCCGTCGGTTATTTTGTCGATCGTAAAACAGCCACTTGTCCTAAATTAGCGAGCAATAATGTAGTAAATCATATATCTGGAACACTACCGGGAGCGGGTGGGTGAGACTTTGCACTCGGATTTAGAACGCCCGTCTTTAGTACGGGACGGGACGGAATGAAAAAAACACAGATGTGGATTGGCATTTTATCTCATAAACGAACTAGTATCTTACGCAGATCGTAATCGTCGTACGATAGATGTAAGGTTTTGTATTCCAGAAACAAACAAGACGGGTCACCTGGTAGAAATTAATCATGGCTGCCAATGGATGCGAGCAACAAGAGGAGAAGAATCGTATAAGCTGAGAGGGGCCCTTTTCAACGCCATGTTAATCTGCTTGCGATCAGTTTTAAATGTGGGTTTGCGTTGAACAAATTATTTATACAGTGTGTCCCTGGATAAAGTGCACAAACGAATAGGGATGAAACTAGACACAATTTTATCGACAAAAAAAATAATAAAAAAAAATTACCACCTTTATTTATTTTTTATGATTTTTAAAAAAAAGTCATAGTACGCAGAGGACCTCATCGGAACAAATCAAGATATTTTGGCTCCTGTGGGCTCTATTGATTTGAAACAAACGGAATTATAATCACAAAAGTTTATTTGTGTCAATGAAAATAGGAAAAAATTAGAAAAAATGACATAAACCCTAAAAATAATGACTTTTCCTATGAATTTTGTGTTTTTTTTTTCTCGAATTTTTAGTATTTACTCGATTTACTCAAAATTATGCCCATCTTACCTCATGTTATTTTTACCAGTAATGGTTGTGTAGCTCATTGCCTTTTATTTAAAAAAATAACCAAGTGTCTCGCACAATTACAAGATCCTTAATGAGCGGCCAAACAAAGACATTGCGTTTACACTTAATTAGGTAGCCGCTCAGGTTGAAACCCTTAATGGAGGATTAGGATTACATTTTGGGTTTCTTGCACAATTATAAGATTATTAATGAGTGGCCAAACAATGACATAATGATTACGCTTAATTAGGTTGTCGCCCAGGTAGATTATTGTCCTTACTCTTTATTGAATTTTATTTGGGGTGGGGCGGGGAATACATGTTAGGATTAGCATAAATAGTGATAAGATAAGGTTTAGTTCATCAGTTACTTCGAATCATTCGTCGTTACTTATTCTCAGTTACAACTACTTCTACTATCAGGATTTCATAAAATGCCCCGTTTAAGTGAGTTCACGCACAGAGATCTCGCCGACATCCACTTTTATTATGGAATGGCGAGAGGTAATGCCAGAGCTGCTCGTTTATTATACATGGCAGCATTCCCGAACAGGAGACCTGTACCGTCTGCTCGTAATTTTCAAGAACTTCACAGACGATTGTCGAATGGACTTCGATTGGATCGAGATCGCCGAGAACAAGCAGGAGTAGTGATTGATGGAGCTGTTGAGGAAGCCATACTAAGAAGTTTATTTGCTGATCCGACGACCAGTATTCGGCGGTTGGCCTTGCAGCATGGAGTTTCAAAATCATCGGTTTGGCGGATTTTTAAAAAAGAAGGTCTTCACCCATACCACTACCAACGAGTTCAACATCTACACGACGACGTAGACAGGGTACCAAGATGTGTGCTGTCTTCTTGGATTCAACGGCAGATCAGGAACGATCCTGAATTCACCCAAAAAATTCTGTGGATGGATGAGAGTCAGTTTACACGACATGGGATCACAAACTGCAGGAATCTACATGAATGGAACCCCAAGGGAGAAAATCCTCACCTCAAAAGGTCGTCAAAATTTCAAGTGCAGTTTTCGATAAATCTGTGGGCTGGACTAATTGGTGACATGTTCATTGGCCCTATTTTTCTCCCCAGAACTTTGAACGGTCCCAGATTTTTAGAACTTTTGAGAGAAGATCTGCCCCTTGAATTGGAGGATGTGCCCTTGGAGACTAGAAGAACAATGTATTTACAAATGGATGGATGCCCGGCCCATTACGCACTTGACGTAAGGGGATTTCTCAACGCCTCTTATGCTAATCGTTGGATTGGCCGACAAGGGCCAGTGGCGTGGCCAGCACGCTCACCAGACATGACACCACTGGATTATTTCCTTTGGGGCACAATGAAACAGAGGGTATACAGCGTCCCTATCAACACAGAAGAGGAATTGCGTGGCAGAATTGTCCATTGTGTAAATTACATAAAAAATAACCCGGAAATGATACGTCGAGCAACTCAACAAATAGCAGTACGTGCAGGATTGTGTTTGCAAGAGCGGGGTGGGCATTTTGAACAGTTATTACATTAAATAAGTAATTATGAAATTCCATAATTCGTTTGATTTTATAATCCCATACCCAAAATGTAATCCTAATCCTCCATTAAGGGTTTCAACCTGAGCGGCTACCTAATTAAGTGTAAATGTCTTTGTTTGGCCGCTCATTAAGGATCTTGTAATTGTGCGAGACACTTGGTTATTTTTTTAAATAAAAGGCAATGAGATACACAACCATTACTGGTAAAAATAACATGAGGTAAGATGGGCATAATTTTGAGTAAATCGAGTAAATACTAAAAATTCGAGAAAAAAAAACACAAAATTCATAGGAAAAGTCATTATTTTTAGGGTTTATGTCATTTTTTCTCATTTTTTTCTATTTTTATTGACACAAATAAACTTTTGTGATTATAATTCCGTTTGTTTCAAATCAATAGAGAACACAGGAGCCAAAATATCTTGATTTGTTCCGATGAGGTCCTCTGCGTACTATGACTTTTTTTTAAAAATCATAAAAAAATAAATAAAGGTGGTAATTTTTTTTTATTATTTTTTTTGTCGATAAAATTGTGTCTAGTTTCATCCCTATTCGTTTGTGCACTTTATCCAGGGACACACTGTATTCTATTATTTTCTATTCTATTCTATAGGAGTCTCTTGAGCCCCAAGTCATAACGGTCGAAAATACTCAATCCGCAGAAGAACGTAAGTATTTCAAATAAAACATAAACCTAATGACAGGTGCAACTAAAATATCAGCCTAAACGCGGAATGTTTGAAGGAAACGAGTTCTACACAGACAATACCGCAGGCAAAAGTTTCTTATAAACGCTCGTGCATACGACGTATAAAGCTGCGCCCACACCGGAGCTTAACGTTGCGTTTATTACGGTGCGTCAAAAACGGCGCCATGTTGTTACTATGGCCCCATCTTTTGTTTACGCAACGACATCGTAATATACGCAACGTTAAGATCCGGTGTGGGCGCATCTTAAGGGTGCGTTTCCACCAGAGCTAGATAGATTATCCTATTGGTGGATTTTTCCTCGCCACACCGCTTCGCTGCCTCGCACAGCTCTGGTGGAAACGCAGTCTAAATGGTTTGGTTTATCTGGGTCACTCACGCACTCCAGTACTTAAATATGGACGGGACTCCACAATATTATTCACAGTTAATGGAGCGAGTTAACGATGTTTTTCCGGATTTGGCTGATATTTTGACGAGTTTACTTACGCACTACGAGTAAATGCAAGTAGTGAAATAAAACTTTGTGTTTGGGCGTTTTCAGAAAAAGTTGTTGGTTGAAAAAAGTCGTGTCCCATGACTTTCATGGCTGATTATTCGAATTTAAAGAAGGCATATCAAATGATATATTTTTTTTTACATTAAATATCTTATTAACTTCAGAAACACTCTAGAATTATGCAAAACAAGCATGTTAAATTTAAAATATAGCCTAAATAAGAAAAAAGGAGGTGCTATTTTGACGTGTCCCACACCCTCCACGACAAATTTGAAGTTAGATAAAAAATACTAAATTAGACTGTTTAAAAGTCAACGGTTGCGTCCCGGTCAGTTATGAACCGATCTTTAATTTTAAACCGTAAAACAAGTGCGTTTACATAGAAATTTCTTTGACAAATACAGATTTTAATCTGTCCCGCGAAATAGCGCATGCGGAATTTCCGGCATACGCGACCGCATTTTTAATATGTTCCTGGCAATAAAACGCCACAATACATGAAAATTTTGAATTATGGCAGCATTTTTAGTCTATGGTAGTCGCTATTTGGTTTCAAATGACAGCAGTTAGTCCGTGAAATGTGTTTAGAGTGGTCGCGTGGCGTTTGCACCAAAAATAGGTTTCTTCATACGACTCTAATTTTATCAAGGTAAGAGAATCCTGTGTAATTGATGTTTTATAATGTTATATTTATTAATTAATGCTGATTCGGAATCAAAGGTAATATTTAAATAAAGTTCAATAGTTCATTTGTAATTTTATCTAAATGTTTGATTGGCATGGATACGTCACCTCCATACCGCCACGGTCGCGTTATTAGAACTAAAAAGTGACGTAATAGAATTCTAAAGCTCGTTTCATAAAGAGATTTAAAGATTTTAATAAAATGCCAATTTTTCATTTTGTTTTACCTACATAAACGAATTTTTACAATGTACCTACCTGTTTGTTTGTCCGTCTGTCTGTTGGCTTGTTTAGGTCAATTCTTGCAATTCAGTTTTGAAGCAGTCTTTTCCGCTACTACTAAATGGAATGGTTTGAAATTTGGAATACGTATGTAAACCCGATGACGATTCAATATTACGGTTTCATTGAGCTGGTATAAAAATGAAGCCGGAAGGTGCCCACGGAAACTTATCAATATGTCTAATAATAAAATAAGTAATATTATTGGTGCCTGTATTGTATATATGTATGTATGTAAACTAACACTTTATTGTACTAATTACCCGACTGCGTCAGAAGGAGGGTTATGTTTTTCGAGAGTATGTATGTATGTATGTGTGTAAGTATCTATGTATGTATGTATGTATGTCTATTTCTGGGCACGCTCTGCAGCCTAAACGGCTTGACGGATTTTAACATGCGAGGTGTCATTCGATTTGTCTTAATTGTCGTAGTGACATAGGGTATATAATATTTCAATATGGCGCCCGCAAAAAAAAAGGAGGGGGAAATAAAAAAAAATGATTTTCTATTATAACAATATGGGTATCAAATGAAAGCTGTTAAATAGCCCATTCCAAATATATATACATTATAATGCTTTAATGCTACCATTTTGTCAGGAACGTCTAAAAAGTAATAAATTCCTTTTGCTAGAGAATGTTTCGCTTATAATTTGTTTAACCACTAAGTATTTTATAAACTAAAAAGAGTGAAATAAATTAAATTATTAAAAATAAACAAAAAACCCGACTGCAATAAGAAATAACTGAAAATCGAAAAACAAGCTATATAATCCATAGAAAATTGTAATAAATAAGAGCAATGTTCTCATTAATATTTATAACAATTTAAGTTTAACTGAATATTGGAAAAGGTATTGCAGGCGGGGACAAGCAATGAATTTCTTGAAAAAATACAAAATTTGGACTAGCATTAAAAGAAATTAAACTCATTAAATCTTATGTTACGAATAATTCCTAATTAATTGATTTAAAATGAAAGTTAGAAAAAAACGCAATAAATTAATTAATTTCAAACGAATTGAGAACCTCCTCCTTTTCTTGAAGTCGGTTAAAAAGAATGATGTTGTGTTTAACGATCTCATGAGATTACTTGTTAAAATTAATTAATTAATTGTTTTGGTAAAAAAACATAGTAATATGAACGTAGCCTTATAGTTCCTAAACGCCACTTCGAGCTTCACTATACGTCACTGTCCCGTTATTGCTGTGATTGAATTTCTTAAATAATTAATATTCTATCAAAGATGTTTAGAAGTTATTATTGTTAAACACATTATATTTAACTAATAGTTAGCTAACCAATAAAATATAAAAAAAATACTACGCATTCGTCGCTCCAAAGACAATAATATATAGTACAAAGTACTAAAAGGTAGCGTTAAGGAAAGCTTTTGTCATAAAACTTAATTGAATTGTAATAATATGATTAAAAAATATTTTTTTTGAACACTTTCTAGTTTTAGGTTTATCAATAAAACTTCAAAACATCTTGAATCTTTCTAGTTTTCTTTTAAACCCGTTCTAAAATGAGTGGCGTAATGGAACTTCTTACGAGCAGAAACGAAATCAAATTGCGATTTTTTACTGAAATAGTAATTATTTTGTAATAAATTTATTATTTTCATGCTGCTCATTTAATATATTATCAATTTAACTACATTTTAAAGTAAACTAAAATATTTTTTCAAGTGGAATTCTTCTTACGTCACCAACAACTTTTTCTGAAAACGCCCGTTTCCTTGTTTGTTTGTCCCGTATGTATGTTAACCAAATGGGATAAATCTTTAGGGAGTTGTTAGTGCCAGATTAAGCTAGGGCGGGGCCGTAGCACATTCTATTAAGAGGCCCTTGACAAATATTTAAGAGTTTCTGTTACCTATTGCCGCTCGGGTGCTAAGGATGCGTCAATGCGCCAAGCTGGAAAAGTACTTATTTTATGCGCACACGCAACCAAACGCTGCGGCGGCGCGCCCGCGACCGCTACTCCGACCATGAGTTACAATTACCGTACTCGCTAGCGAGTCAAATCCTCTATCCCTCGCACTCTACAAGAATACTGCGAAGTCTGCGAGGGACAGAGCATTCGACTCGCTAGCGAGTACAGTAATGGTAACTCATGGCAAGAGTACAGATACACGTAGTAACTTTAGAGTGAAAATTACACTTTTCGAGTTCAATATTGCCTAAATGATCCCCCAAATCTAAAAAAAGCGTTTACATAATGAATTTTAAGCGCTTTTCTATGATACCTCATCCAATAATGTAAAAAATACCTATGCTTTAGGTACTTGTTAAACGGGAAGTAGATAACAACCCGAAAATAATATAATTTCAACGTTTTCATTTATAATTATAACTTTGTCAACGTAATTTTAATTCGTATTTTTTACTTTGTATTTTAGTATTGATAATATTTCTCATAAATAAAATAAATATAGCTATAATATATAGGTACCTATATAGTTAAATTTATAACTAAGCCAGTGTGTAGTAGTAGGTATGTGTGGTATGAAACTGATGGATAGAGTAAGGAAGTCGAAACGAACATGCTTGGATGGTTCGGTCATTTGGAAAGGATGGATGAAAGAAGATACTGGAAAAGGGAGAAATACTAGAAAAGGGTCGAATCTTCAGTACCCGAAACCGACGTGCATGCATGACTCGATGTATGAATGTAGAAGAAGCGAAAGAGATTTGTCAGGATTGTACTTAGTAGGTGGAAAGTGGAGGCTCCAGTAAATGAACGGTTCCAGTGAATGAACAAAACGTACTTTTTAGACACGTTTTTCTCAAAAATAAATATTCTGTGAATTTCTTCCATATCATGATATTTTTTTTCGGTTCGCAACATTATTAAGAAAATGTTGGCAACATATTTTTCAACTCTGAAGTAGTCTAAAGCATCAGTGACAGCATGGCGGTTGAGAGAAGTAGTCGATGTGGATGTGTTTTTTCTTTGTTTGGGCCACAATTAAGGAGTCAGGTGTGTTACGTTATGATTATTTGTTACCTTGTACCTTTCATACGTAGTTTTTATAAATTTTGCGAGTTTATTGTAGATTGGGATAGGTTACATGAACTTTTTACGAGGTGATCAGTATATACTTGTCGCAATTTATTCTAAATAACAGGTGTTCTATAACTGGAGCTCTATAAACACATAAACCCAGTGAAAAAACGGGGGTGTTCATTCACTAGAATCACATTAATATTCTCTTTAAGCGATTTCTATCATTTGACAGGTTGGATTAAGATTGCAATTACAGAAATGAAACCACAAATAGATTGTCAATCTTGTATCTAGTGTTCGAACAGTATAAAAAATACTTTATAACGTAGGTTCATTCACTGTATTTGAAAATCTAGTAAGTGAACTAGGGACAATAATTTTAGTTCATAGTGAATGAACTAAAATTAGTTCAGAGTTAAGAAACCAGTGAATGAACTTTAATAAACCAATACAATAAAGGTAGTTCATTCACTGGTTTTATTTCGTTCATTAACTAGAATTTCTTGTTCATTCACTGGGGGTTTTGGGTATTTTTCCATTTTTTCACCTAAATAGTAGAATTTCGTGATATTGTGCAAATATGTCAAATATCAAAAAATGCGTTTATCAAGGTAAATAAATTCTTAAGTGATACTGATAGTCAAGATTTTTATTAAAAATTGTTTTCTTAACAAAACTATTTTTTGAATACGCGTAACCGCTTAACCGTTCATTTACTGGAGCCTCCACCCTAAGTGTTTCTGCCTAGGTACGGTCAGGAGTGTTAATTTGGGACCCATTTCAAGAAAAATATGCTTGAAGTCGTCAATGTCATTAGAGATGTCAAGTAATTTGTAACTTTTAGGAAACTCAACCTTATTGTTGTAGAATGTCAGATTGACTTTGGACCTAAAGTGGGTACTTACCAAATTAAATCTCGTGACTGTACCCCTGCCCTCTGGGAAACAGGTATGCTGTGATTTAATGTAGGTAGGTATATGTATATATTTGGAGGCAAACGGGGGAATAAGGGGTATACACAGAACCAGACCATAACCACAGATGTCTACATAAGTATACACAGAACAGAACCACAGATACAATAATACACACGCTAAACCTAAAACATTCCTCTTCAGCGTCCTGGATTATAAACACTATAAAAAATAAGAAGCGAAATGACAACACATTGTTAAATGTTAACAACATTTAATATTTTGATTATTAAATTAACACAGGATGCGTTCATAACTTACGTCTATAAAACTTTATATGTGAATTAATTAAAATGGTCGTCAAAGTACGACCACAACCGGTGTTTGTGTTGTTACGAAAATAGGTCGGTTCATAATAGGAACAAAGCAGCTTGTGTGAGATTTTAAGTAGGGTTGGATCCGATACAGATACCGATGCTTCGGTGATTTATTTTAATTCTTTGATTGAAATTTTGCGCGTTAAAATAGTAATATAGGTACACGCGCCTTTGTTTTGTCTATTTCGTTGCAAACAGGGATTCCCCGAGACTTTGCTAAGTTTATTCGTCTATTGGTATTGTTGTTTAAAATAACAGATGGCGCTAGTTGAACGCATTTGCGAAGGTTGTCCTTCATGTTTGAAAGGAACAAAAATGCTGAAATGTACTTTAAAATTATGTTGGTTATACCTGTTAAACTTTTAGTTTCATAGAATAGAATACGATTATGTTTTGCTACAAATAATTAGTTCAAAAAGGTTCAATAGATGTCGCTGTTCCCGCGAGTTAACTAGAAGGTGATAAAACTGATAAATGATAATGTGCCCCAGAATTATCGATGACCTGACCTAAAGTCCGTTCCTATTCATTTCGTCACTCTTATAAATAAATCAATATACCATTATTATTCCATATTCGTGTACTTTTGAAGGTTGCGCATGGTCATATTATTTAATAGGTACACTTAATCATTGTCTTCATGTATATTTCGAGATACCTAGTAATCTCCATTTAATCTTGTATTTTTTGATAAAAAGCACTTTCCGTGTAAATACCATGACACTGACGCCTGTCATATTTTATCTTTTCGAAATATATTTGACATGAAAATGTAATGATGGTTGATAGATTTGATAAAGCATTTAATTGATAAGAGAGATTTTCGTCTGTCGCACCCAGCATAATGATACGATGATGATGAGGAATATATATTCAACCTTTTTTGATAACTAACTAGAGGTAACACTATTCTCATCACTATTTCATCCTCTATCTAAAGACAATTACAGCCAGGTGTACCCGTTATTGTCATTGGCATTCTGAATAGGAACAGACTTTATATAAATAATATACTTGGTAGTAAAATCTGTTTCATTTTTGGAAACTATAAAAAATCAAATAATAAAAGTGTATAAAAAACATTGAACCAACTTGTGTTTTATTTATTGGCTCGGAGGGCGGTGATGTTAAGTGAGGTTTGAGACCCACTGACATTTGTAATATTCAAAGGGTTAAGGGGGAGATAGTTGAGAGGGGGGGGGGGGTTTGGTGGTGGTTTTTGAAGGCGAGGCATACCTGTCAGCAAGTCGACGAAGCCCCGCTTCGCGAGGCTTCTACTTTCCGCTCTGAAGGATATAAGGTAATTAATGAACCGACCTGTGTAAGGTTGAGGCCGTTTAAGGGGTTTTCTAATGCGGGGGTTTCCGCCCCCTTCATCTCGGCTGTATGAACCATTGTTTTGAAGATCGTCGTCAACACCCCTTTGTGCTGTGCGCGCCTCAGCTTCTTTGTAGCAATCTAAGGGGCACATAAAAGCAGTTTGCATGCTTTTTTCACATTTGGACTGACAAACTATAAATGCTATGAAACTTTCAGGACTAAGGAGTTCTCTAAATCTATTGGCGCGGATTAGGTTGAAGCTGGTCAGAAAAGGCTTTATGTCCACGCAATAAGAACTATAAGGACGTCATTTGGCTCGGCTTATCGCGAATCATTAGCTCTTCTACGTCGATAGATGTGGAAGGCCCTATCCTTTTGAATGCCTTGTCAAATAAGTACAAAATGTGTCACTGACACGTCAAACTCGTCTATGGTGCTATGCAAGTTACAACTTAATTCATACGTAACAGTCTTTTTTAATCTTGAAATTGTGACGGCAGTAGCAGTCGCGGCGTCAGTGGTACGGTCACGAGCGTTAATTTGGGACCCATTTCAAGAAAAATACGCTTGAAGTCGTCAATGTCATTAGAGATGTCAAGTCATTTATAAGTTTTAGGAAACTCAACCTTATTGTTGTAGAATGTCAGATTGACTTTGGACCTAAGGTGGGTACCAAATTAAAACTCGTGACTGTACGACTTTCAGATGTGACAACTACGTTTAAAAGGTTAACATGGAATGATTTTATACCAGTCAATTTACCGGTTGTCTTAAGAATCAACCATAACGGTGGTCAAAATACCCGTGTTCCGTTTTTTAACGCTTACTGTCCACACTAGATCTCAAAAAAAACGCCGGTTCTTATGGACACCACACCACGTACGGTTGGCCAAGCGAGTGGTCTACCAGTTTCGACAAAAGTTTCTGTGAAATCAAATTTTCGCTAAGTTTGACACTTGTCACTTTCATAATATTTTTGCAAAGGAAAATTTTACTTGTTGTATCATCACGTGCAAATGAACTTCATCCGCAGGGTGGTAGACCACATTTTTGGCCGACCGTAAGTCGACTATTTCTGAGATCCGGTGTGGACAGTAAGCGTTAAAAACGTGACCAACTCACATCACTGCGTTAACGGCGCGTCAGCGTATTTTGAGCTGGTCTATTATTTAACTCCACAGAATTAAAAAACTCGATTATGTTGTAGTTTTATAATAAACACTAAGCGATCACTGTATGTCCCTTTCGCACTAGTGCTCGTCCAAATGCGAGTAAACTCTTCTGAGCTTCTCCCTCTTGTTTTTGTTGGCGTGTTTCTTCTCTAGTTTCCAGGGTTTGCTTAACATCTGCTCAGCTGACTGGGCTCCGACAATTCTGTAACATGTTTTTTACGGTGTGGAAAATGCAAACAAACACACAGCTGGCCTAATAGGGTCATTATTCGAGCGTTTCAACCGCCTCACTTTTGTGGACATATTTTGAAGAATGGGCATATATTTTGATGCCGTTTTTGGAAATTTGTTGGATGTCTGGTAAACTTTGATACCTAACCAGAATCGAAATCGAAATCTGCAGCCACTTCTATAAAAATGTGACCGCGAAAGTGATTCGAAACAAACGCGCAAATAATGACTTTTGGAAAATACAGGGTGAGCGATTCGAATAGGTGCATATTCCTAAAAACAAATTTTCCTACAGCTTATAGTCTCAGACTTTCCCATACTGACCCATTTGTAGTCACCCTGTATACACTTTTTTTGTACAAAATACAGAGAATTCCTCGGTCAAATTAGCGCTTACGTATTTACTTCTAGGCCAATTTCCACGGTCGTAAATCGCCCTCGTAAAGTTAGACTTTGCAACTGTTGGCTTCTCTCCAGTATTTCGGATACCCCGTCCCTTTTTCTCGTCATTTGTAACTAAATCAAGGGAACGAGATGGAGCTTAGAACTTCGAACTTGGATTTTTAGAGTAGGGCCCTATAAGCCACTAACGAAATGTCGACAAGTCTTATTCAATTATTTTATGAGCTTATGTTAGGTTATTTTATTTTGTAAATACATAAACTCACTCCTTCATTCCCAGAGAGGGGTAGGCAGAGCTACAGAATTAGCAACAACTCTAAAAACTTGTTGATAATTCTGTAACCACATTTTGCACAATTAGGATAAGATGTTTACCAGCGTATTAGTGACAGGTTGCAAGCCCATCGCCTAACATTACCTACTACAAGCCTTTATTCCCTTAGTCGCCTCTTACGACATCCATTACTATTTTATTTTTGTAAATTAAAAGAAAACGGGCTGCAATAAAACAAATACGAAAGCGAACATAATTATTTGGATTAATTTAAGATATCTTTTAAATAAAATCAAATACTTTTGTTGCTGCAAAATTCTCACGGATATTTTAACGCTGGCTAGCTTACACTTCGTCTAGAAAAGAATAAAAAGATACTTCAGATTGCTTCCCAATGCCATCCAGGAATACAATTGAATTTTAATAGTTTATGCCCAAGCCACTATGTTTATGAGTACACATTTATTTAAACTTAACTTGACTAAAACTAGGTTCGTCTCTTTCCTGCAAGGTGTCTCTTAATGTTTAATATTATGAGCTATCTATCTACTGTCTTACTCACCCCATAATAGGTTTTCCTTTGACATGCGCGGTGCTCTTGTTTCTCGCGAAGAACACCTTGTCAATCTCATCCGACTTGCTCACCCAGCCCTGAAGAAAAAGCGAAATTGAAATTACATGAGAAATACTCAGTAATATGAAGATTACAGTACTAAGGTCGGAATTTTATTCCCACAGAAAAAATTCAAACAAAGTTACGTCACTGTCAAAGTGACATTTCAGGGAATCTCAACGTTTGGCCCGGCAAGAAAAATAATTATCATATCGCTCGAACCGTAATGTAAAAAAGAATCGAGATATAATTGAAATTAAAATCGCGCAAATGAGAAAAGCGATTACGACAGGAGCACGAATTATGAACCAAAGCGAGTGACGTCTCACGTCAATTAAGCGGCGTTCAACTTGTTAACACAGGTGTAAAGAGTTAATAATGCCAATGCAATAAATAAATTATGCATACTAAAACAGTTTTCTCATTTTAAATTTATACAACAAAGAGTTTATATCAAAATGAAGTTTGCCAACTACAAATTAAATTCTGAACACTTGATTAAGGCCGCCGTAAATAGAACTTGTGAACGATGTAAACAAATTAGTACTGTTTGACACATAACCTCAAATATTCACCAAGAATGTTTTTACTAAAAATAACGTAAGTATAATGAATAGTTATTTCATCTTAAACTTGACATGAAAATAATGATGTGGTATATAAATCCTTGCAGAGACCTCACTTAATCTTTAAAAGTACGTCATTATCGAGTAATCATAGTGAATTGGTTCTTTTGGTTTTGTTTACATCTTTTTCAAGGTTACAATACTTACAATATATATTTTTTTTTTTTATAGAAAGTCGATTTCTTTTACATGTGGAAATTATAAATATTTATTTACCTTTGTTTACATTTTTCTGTGGGAATAAAAATCCAACGTTAGTTTAATTACTGGGTTGATTATATTATGTTTGTAAACATGAAAAAATTACGAGTACATGTTCTTTTTATATCAAAATAAATCAAAACGGAGCCGGACAGTTGGGTACCTTTCCTTGTCATTTGGCATATTAATGGGTACTGAAGCTAATTGACAAAAAACGATGGAAAACGATTATTCACTACATCTGTACTGGTGAAAAAATATTGTAGCTGTGTCTACCGACCTCAACAGCCCGTGTCTCCCGCGGCGTGGGTCTCCTCTTGGTCTCGCGCAGCAGCTCCTCGACGGGCGGGGGCGCGGCGCCGGGCGGCAGCGCGGCCCAGCGCAGGCGGCCGGCGGCGGCGTCCTTGAGCAGCAGGCGCGCCGAGCGCGACGCGTCCGGCTGGCCCGCCGCCGTCATGAAGCCGCGGTTGACTGACGACCCACAGATAATAAAGAATACATACACACAGATAATAAATACTAATACACAATAATATAATAGGGAATATGCGTGGAAGTTGTAATTCGCAAACAGTGCTGTTCTTTGATTCGGTTTGAGGTGTAATTCAATTATTAATAACAGATACAACAAAAAATACCAAGTACGTTAAAAAAAATTGCTACTTATCGAAAATTTATAACCAAAAAAAACTACGTATTCAATCTTTAGCCTACTATTACCAGTTCAAAAATAAATTTGACAAACATTCTAAATTAGTGTGACAATTCGTGCAGTGATCAAGGATTTAGACATATCAGTGCCAACTGCCTGTCTAAAATAAAATAAAATAATAATAATAATAATAATAATTAATGCCAATGTAAAAAATAATACACTGACGTGACGTACATATTAGAAAAAAGTTGTATTTAAGTACAAAAAATCTAAATATACAAAATGGTGACATTACTTATTACCTAGAGTATTGTATCATTTGTAACTTCATGGATTTCAACTCATTGCGTTACAGACACTTTTGTATCAATAAACATAAGCTCTTACCTATAATTTTCTCGGCAAGTATCAGTTGTATCACATCACTATTTACGAGTTGTAAAAAACAGGCAACACAAAAAATATAATTTTAGTCTACGGAACAAATAAATAGACTTTAATTTGGCAAAAATAAAAAAAGTCGGGACTTCAAACCCTTTTTGATTTTAAATCAGCAAAAAAATAAAAACACAATCCAAACAAAAAAAAGTGGTAATTGTGGTATGTTCGCTGTGACGAACATTGCCAAATGAAGGGTTAAAAGAGATCACAAAAGTTAAATCAGAATTAAAATCTGCCAACAAATACGGATGATACAAGTATTTTAACTGCTAATAAGACAGCGATTAGACAGAGACATCCGATATGCACTGCGACGTCATGTAACAGATCGGCCATATAAACTCCATGTTAAATTATTTTGCTAGAAAGAGATAGAAACAAATCTTTGTTAGCTTACATAGCTATTCAAAAAATGTTTCTTCTAACAGTTGAGCAACTGTTTGTTACATGATTCGGTTTTTACTGAAGCTATGAAAAAAAGGTCATAATCATAAATATTCCCTATAGCCTATTGGGACCGAGCGCGACGACAGCGCCACGTGACAGGCGGCCATTATGGACAATATTGTCACCGCTGTCAAACAAGAAGTAAGTAAATATTGTGAAAAATATTAATGAAATCTTGTGTTATTTTACTATATTACACAATGACAACAACACATCTTACCAGGACCATATTTTTATCTCAAAAACGATTAGAAAATGTTTACTGCAATATGGATTTGACAGCTCAAGTCAGCGACAAAAATGTCAATTTTAGCCGTAGCGAGCGCTGTGATCGTTTAGGCTACCTCCTCTACCCGCTTTGCACTCTGCCAATACCTATACCCCGCTTAAACTTTACTCACACGCATGCGCAGTAAGTATCTGCTTGTAATCCAGCTCTCTGTTGCCGTCGTCCTGAGGTAGCAACAACCCGTACTTCTCTTCGAACACGTGCTTTCCAACCAGCTGGCATAGACGCGCCATGGCACCGTCGTGCGCTCTCATCTGAGGAAAAAAAAGTACCAAATATTTTTTAAAGATTGATATAAACTAAAACACTGCAATCATACTTGATTTGTGGATTTAAGGTCGGGCGGGGAATTACGGACAGAGGGGTAAATGCGTTATTTAAACATTTTAAAGGTATAAAACCTGTTCAAACTAATTTTACTTACTCTATATTATAAAAGGACGCAAAAATAGTTTTAGCCTCCTGAGGTTCCTTGTACTAAAAATAGTACAAAATACGGCCATTGAAATGAAGATCTAGTGCCAAGGAAGTAAAGTGGAATTTCTTTTGTTTTTATGACTAATTATCGAATAAGAAAAATGACTTTATTTCATTCATATTAGATTCATATTCCGTTGACAATTTTCGTTGTATGGTGGGTCTTAGGAGGTTAGAACGTTTTATTCCCTTAAAAAGAAAAACGCCTTTAACCCTCTGTCGGAATAGCCCCGTTTGACCTTACTAAAATCGTTATTTCTTAGCAACAGAATTTCCATTTCAGTTTGATTAAAGCTGTTTAGACCTAGGAAAGAAAGAAAAAACGTTTATTTGCTTACATCTCACACAAGTAACTTTACAGAAAAATAAATTAACAAAAACCAAAATCCAAAAACATCCGAACAAGTGTCAGACGGAGCAAAATGGCATAGCAACTTGTACCCAAAAACTTAGGCTTAATGTGGTATCCAAACCTAACCTAACCTAACGTAACCTTCTAACTCGTTAAAAAATTATAACGTAATCCAGACTTTTTGATAAAGAGACAATACAATACAACACTAAACACTACACCACATAAATCAAGGAATGGATAAAATAATTAGTGATAAAGTGTTTTTATAAAGATCCATTTTTTTTTTAAACTTTACCTGATCGATTGGCAACACCGCAGTGAGCAGTAAATCCGGCGCGACGGCGTACGCTGGCAACACCAGCCCGGGGCAGTCCAGTAGCTCGATATGCTCATCCAGGACTAGGGATTGTATGTGTCGTGTGTGGCCTGGCATAGAGCTCACGCTGACCTGGGATCATCAATCAAAGCTAATTAATATTGGATACTTAAATTGCAAAGGTGAATCACGAATAAAAACGGGCTATTTAAAAATAATGATCTTGCGATTTTTTCTTATATTTTTTTGATGTATAAATTGAATATCATAAATGAATTCAGCGTGTTTGTTTTACCCGAAAATTATACCAAACATGACCTTATAATGAAACAAAATGTCATATCTTAAGGTGAGTTTTGAGGATGGGGATCCTTGAAAAAACCTACCAACAATGTTGATGGCTCCCCTTCCTAAATTACCTTTTGGACTGTATAAACGAGCCCGGCAAAAGGCAGTACAGAAGGGGTTTTATGATATAGCTATGCAGTTAAGTTTATGCTCAGAGAAAAGGACAGCTATGTAACTGCTATAGCTCTATCCTTTACGCTCACCTTAAAGTGAATTGCAAGTGTTTTAAGGTGATGACAGAAAGAACTACATACCTTTTTAGTCTGCATTAGAACATTAACTGTACTAGATTTTCCAACATTAGGGTAACCAATCATCCCAACAGTAACTCTAGGAGGATTCTTCAACTCTGTAACTTCTTGTCTCTTCAAGACTTCTATTAAACGAACTCTGTCAAATATCTCATGGGAATTCTCTACTTTATCAACATCTGATTTATTTTCATCTGTTTCACTTTCCAAAGGTTCTATCGGCCTACCCAGTCTTATATTCTCTAGAACTTTGTCTAATGATTCTTGGATTTTGTTCAATCTGTCCGCAGAATTTGACACGGCGGTATTAAGATCTGAAATCTGACGTTTAAACAGTTCAATGTCTTCTTCTGTGCTTTGTAAAGCTTCTTTTTCGTCAATGTCCTCAGAATCAGCTGATTCTGTGTCAGAGTCAAATTCTTCAGGTTCTTGTGTGTCACTCTCTTCAGATATCTTCCTCTCTTTATTCGTGTCTTTAGCAGCTGAGAAAAATATTATAGAGACATTCTGAAATGAAGAATATTTGAACTTTGTTGAATACATTTTCTCTTACTTTGCTTTTGGAATAATTCAAAATTAATTATTCATTTTTCAGACCGGAAGTGGTTCCTAGATTGAAAATGTTTATTTTAAGTTTTTTACATAAAAGTATAAAGTACAGAATAATTTTGTTTTGCCCATTGCTAATCCCATTTGACGTTAATAAGGCCCAAATATTGAACTTTAGTTTCACAACAAGAAGGAACATTCTATTAAAACACCATAACCATTCCATTAAGGTTGACTGGTAGATAATGCTTGTACTATTAAGTTTGCCTTTTGTACATTACTTTAATTTTTGTGCAAAAAAGTATTAAAATAAATAAACTAATAACCATAATCGTTCTAGTTTCTTACCTCCTTGCTAAAGTATTCAGCCCAAATCTTTCGTTCATATTCTGTAGTCAGATCTGCTTTGTTAAGTAACAATATAAATTTGCATTTCTGTTCCCTCGCGTATTCCTCGAGATCACCACACCTGTAACAAAAAACGAATTGAAACTCTCAGTAGTGTCTTCACATTGTTGTGTTCTGTTATGAGGCTTAAAGGCATTCCATCTTAGTTCTATCCTCAGGGTTAGCAATTACAGGTTAAGTTTGAAAATACCGCACCATCAGGGCGCCTGTCTGGTTGTCTGTCTGACAAAAAGAATAAAGCCCCAAAACTACTTTTTATCTTGAAAATCTGAAGTCTTCCCACTTCTCGATCAACTAGGCAGAATACCTGAATAGAAGAGGATTCCTAGCATCCAACAGTATCAGCACGACATCAGATTTCTCCAGCGTCCGCCACAGCTGTTTCCACAGTTCCAGATTACGCTCGTACGGTGTCACAGCAGCCCCCAGCTTGGTCTGCAACTCGTTGAGGTGTCTCCGCCATTCGAGAAAGGCTTCTCGCTCATAGGTCATTTGCTCTTCAGGTGTGATGCCAGGTGACCATTTTGGTCTGAAATTAATGATAAAAGTAGAACCTTTATAGTTACTTTGACAAAATTGAGCAAGTGATAAATAAATATAGTTATAAGAGAGAAAATGAACTAGACTCATCTAGACTTCTTCTTCAGCTTCAAACATTGATTGACATGATCGTACATAGAAGTTTTTGTGGAAGGAATAAAATTGTACTATGGACTTCTGAATTATATTAATTTATGACGGTTATAACTATGAGATAACATATAATTATGAATATGCAACTTGCATACCTATTTCACAGTATAATGTCCACACAATAAGAATTTACCTAAGGCTTTGTTGCAAGGCACTCTTGGTTTCAGTTTACTGTGTATGGAAATCGATTGAATAAAAAAGTAAGTCAGTAAGTTTAAGAATTAAATTCCCTTAAAATCATATTTGAAAATTAAGTAAATTTAGCGCAAGACCAGCACGGCTATCAAAAGTTTTTGCGACTTGGTTGTTGCTCAGATCTCCTTTTCTATCTAATCAGTAACAATAGATACTGAGCAACAACACAACTTGTGCTACCAATGCAATGCGATGCTTGTGCGTGTGCAATGGGAGATACGTATGATGATAAGCCCATGATAAGTTAACACAGCAAATTATTTTAAATATTAATGCCCCACCTTCTAGGAACTGTAAGTGGTTCATCAAAATCTGGCTGAGATGTAGCCACTTCAACCTCACTCGGAGTAGATTTCACGTATCTCAAGTTCATCTTCTCCGCTGTGAACTCTCTCTGTGCTAGCTCAGCTGTAGACAGGAACTCTTGGAGCGAGGATTCTGCCGTGACCGATTGTAGATTGAGACGGCCCCATTCATAGCCATCGTTAATCTCTGTTGTGTGTAACTGAAAGTCAAATATTAGTGAAACTTGATTATAAGGTTTGTTTCAATAGAACTTGTCAACAATGTAAACAAATCATTCAATGAGATATCCATATTCTAGCACTATTTTATTCTTTTAATGGTTTAGGATAATGATGTGGAAAGAATTGATTAAATAACACATGGATTTAGCAGTATTTGATGATGTAGAATGGAAATTAAAGACATTTTGAATACAAGGTTTGTTTACATTGTTGGCAAGTTCTATTGAAACAAACCTTATACATTATATCACTACATTCTGGTAAAAAGGTTTTTTATTGCACGGAGAAGGCAAAATTAATGGCCAATTTACTACAGGTATGTATGTGGTACATTATCATATCATAGCTGTCTGTTCAAAAATCTCTAGTGCCAATAGCATTTTAACAAATATATTTGTCAACTAAAAAGAAACAATGCGACTGATGTCGATTTACGGCTGATTTATTATATTTGAATATTATAAACATATTGGCCGTGTGGTTGCCGGCAGAATAGAATAGTACCACTCCATACCTTCCTGTGGAAGTCGTAAGAGACGGCTAAGGGATTAAAGGCTTGTAGTATTTTTAGGCGATGGGCTTGCAACCTGTCACTAATATACACATGATATTCATCTTAGCCTGTTTGTGCAAAATGTGGTTACAGAATTAACAACTGGCTGTTAAAGTTGTTGGTAATTCTGTAGCTCTGCCTACCCCACTCTGGGATGAAGGCGTGACGGTATGTATGTATGTATGTAAACATATTGTATGTAATGAAGGTAGGTTAGATTTAGGAAACTATTCAATCATGAGCTTTTTAAATGTAGCATGCATTATTTGGCTTCTTTCTAATGTACCCGAGGGGCTGATGCACTAGTTCATTTGTAGGTAATAGTGGCTGATAGAAATAAGATAAAATAAACAAGTTACCATTGCTTCCTCGACATGTTTTTTGTGTCGATTTTTAGAAAATCTGTCTTTGATAAGCGCGCGGCCAAGTGAGTTTTTATCTTTCTTTCCCATCTTCACATTTACTTGATTCAAATAATTAGTACGATAATATTTTGTAAAGTTAAAACAAATGCACAATTCAATTCAAAATACTACGGTAATGTGACCATAACGTGAGTTCTTTTCTTGTCTTATAAGAACTGTCATCAACAAAACACATGTTAATTTGACATTTGACCATAAAGCTCGAAGGCAGACTTTTATTTAACGCGATTTTTTTACATGCGCAAACTTACGGTTTTTCGCAACATTATAACACGTTCCATTCCGCTCTACCAAGTCAAATGTTTTTTATACCCGATAGGTATAATTCCAACTTTTTGTATCGATTCTAAACTTGATATATTTTGTAATTCTATGGAAAACGAAACGCTTTGTCACGGAGCATGGATTGATGCAAGGAGCGAAATCTTCGATTGAATTTGTTTCGTGAATACATTTACGTTTTCGTACTGGTTTTAAACCTTAGTCATTCATTAATACGTTAAGACAGAAACGAGTGGGCTTATTCTGTGAGGAAGTGATATATGTGTAAATTTCAGTGATGATGTCTGGTTATTATGATCAACGACATCGGTGGGAACCTCTCGCCGAATTTCATTTTAACATCGACTGCGATGATGACGAGCTGTTCGACGCAGACAACTACGTCTACTGCTTGTGCAGCAGAGTTTTAATAAGGTACAAGTGAATAAATCAATTATTTAGCCTTTATTCTGACCCCTTTCCTAACCCTTGGTCTACACCGCCTTGTACTGACTGGTCAAGTCTAGGTTTTATTCTACTGGGCTTAAATTCTTTCCTCCTATGTTGTGCCAAGAGTCTGGGGAACTTTCAATTCCAGTGATAGAAATGTGCCCTAAAGACTATCAATCAATCAATCAATGAGCCTCTTCCTGAACTTAATGTATAATGCATTTGATTCTATACCTTTATCTCTTAGCTCAGTGCACCTCTGGGTAAAGGCCTCTAACATTTTCATTGGTTTCTGTCTTTTGCAACCTGTCTCCGGTTAGGACCTGCTGTGAATTTCAGCTCATCTTCCTATCTTTTTTGTGGTCTTCCTCGGGTTCTTTTGCCAACTCTAGTAGACCAAGTACCAATTTCACCAGCAATATTAACCACTTAACAGGCAATTAGAGCATTAACAGCTATCAGAATGTATGAACTAACAGTCGATTAACATTGATTAAAACATTGTTTGGTGAAATTGGTACTAAGGAGAGGTTAAATATAAATGACAGAGTAAACAGTTGAAGCTAAAGAAATAGATGGATATTTTAAAAAGCGTAATATTACACATTTAAAACTATTAAAAATTTGCAAAAAAGTTTCGACACTTTAAATTTTAAGGTATTTGATCAGGAAGAATGTTGGTATGACAAAATATGTGACACTATTTTGTGAGATCTCAATAGATAAAACATTTTTTTGCAGGGATGGTGTAAGAAAACTATCAGAGAAAGAAGAAGGTAGTGAGAGTGAAATAGAAGCTCTTCAGGATTCCCAGTCCCAGGAGTGGGAGGATGAATCCCATGTACATTTTTCTCTAGACACTTCATACAAAGTCAAGTGCGAGGTACGAGTTTTTTTAATTTAAGTCAGCTACAGAGATATTTCGCTCATTGAATGCAAAACGGACACATTCCCAAATAATTTGCTCTTGCATTAAAAATCTTATACGAATAGAATCTAATTTTTAAATGCAACACTGACTCATTTTGGAATGTGTCTGTTTTGTATTCAATGAACGATTTGTAGCGAGTGAAAAATTAGGAAAGGTGCACACCGCCCAAGATATTATCTGATTTACAAAGAGGCATGTAGGAACATGGATTCATGATAATTTAGTAATTTCTAGTGACTTAAATAGGTAGAAGTTGCAAAAGCCCTGCCTTTACCCACAAGAAAGGTCCAAGGAAACAGATTCTTTATTTTTAGCTCAAACATTAGTTAATTCAAAATATAGTTTTTAGCTTGCTGCTATAGTCTATACTTTTAGGTATTTAAAAAAATGTAAACAAAACAACCACGTGATATAGTTTGTCGGCCAATAGAAGCAGAGCACTGATACTTCAAAGTTCGATAAAACAGTTTTGATTGGCTGATTTACAATGTCACGTGGTTTGGATTGTTTACATTTTTTTAAATACCTAAAAGCATAGACTATAGCCTATTTAAGTTTTATTTGCTGACCTATAAAATCATCTTTAATATGTATTTTAGTATATTAAGTAGTCTCAATAGTAATATTAATTAGCTGGAAATAGTACAAATTGAACATCATTATGTAATCATACCTTTTATAAAATTTCAGAAAGATGAAGGAGCAAGCTGTTACTGCAGTGCCTCACATACGGACAATTGTTGCTCCACAGATGAGCATGACAATGCACACCATGGTAATCTGTCACACGCCCTACAACCTAGCGATAGTGGGGCAGACCTAACTTACCCTGACTGCCATTCTGACTCCACAAATCACTACAAACTTGAAAAAATGGACCAAGATTTTCCACTAACAGAGGTAACAGAAAACTACCTCTCAGAAAACACATGGGATAAATTCTGGGCGGTAAATGGTGAAAGGCTGATTTGGGCTTCATGGATCAAGAAATACAGTGATTACATCAATCCTACATATTTGGATGAAAACAATGAATTGTCTATGGATAAACACAATGTACCTAAGAAACATTCTGCTGATGCTTTATTCGAAAAGGAATCTGATAAATACAAAAATAATATCAATGAAGATGACAGTATGAGAGACAGAAAGTTCTCTTATGATTCTAAAGTGAATCCGTATAAAAAGAAGAAATCAAATCACCAGGTAATGGAAAAGAATGATAAATGTAGTGATCTAAATAAGGATGGGACTTGGACACCTATTGGAAGAAGGAGGTCTTGCTCAGAACATGATAGAATGCTCAGTCCCAGGACTATAGCTGGCACTGACTCCATGACTAATGTCACTAAAATTACCCTGTCTAGTTATGATGTGACTTCTAGTCATGTAACATCAGAATCAAGTCCTACTGATGACTACAGTGTGTCTTCATCAACATCCGATGATCAGTCTAATGATCAAACAAGAATTGCAAACATTGATGATAGTCAGGATCAACCGCTTTCAGAAGAATATGATAATGAACAGTATTGGCAATTTTTATGGAAAAAGCATTTCGGTGACCAATATGCCCTGCATTACGCGAATTATTTAGAAAGTCAGAATGTGACTCATGATGATATACCAATTATTAACATACAAGAGATCCCTGCCAAAAAAGTTGAGGAGAAACTTCTTGATATTGAATGTGAGAACAGTGAAGGCCATTCCCAGGATCTGCCGTCTGTTATAGAAGTGCAAGCTCGAGTCGATAAGATAAAACTTGATGATAAACCTAGAAAAAAGAACAAAAAAACTACTTCCAGGTATATGGGGTCTGTCGGAGTGTTATTACAGAGTTTGCTGAAAGAAGAACAGGATAAGATTCAAGCAGGCGTAGTAGACGCTGCAGAAGCAAATGAAAATAATCAGAAAGAACCTGTTAATGTACCTGAAGCTGACGTGGTAGATGGGGCTCAAGAAACTCCTGATGTGCACAAGAATAATACCTACAATAGTTATAATTCTGATGATCGTGACAATGATCCACCTGAAGAAAGGCCTGTTTCTTTAAAAAGAAGGTAAATTTGGTTTTTTTATTTGTTTTCTGGTATGGTCGGTCTTTAGATGACCATAAGCAGTTTCTGTCGCTTTACAGTTGTGATAGGTATCCCATTCATTGATGGGAAACCTTAAGACTGCACCGTGCAAACGTCGAGCGTCCAGTGGCGCCCTCATTACTATTATTGTGTTTTCTAAGTAAATAAAGAATTTCCTTGCAATCACACGATACGTTTATGTAGCGCAAGTAAAAACAAAATTTATGGGATACGTAACAAACTTTAATAACAATTACCCTTTGAGTAGTTAGCTTAACGGGAAGAGGTGGGCACTTTTTTCCGTTAAGGTAATAACTCCAAGGTGAATTGTTATTAAAATATATGATATACCCTATAAGTTGCGTTTTCATTTTTAGTACAAAAACCTACCGGCCAATTACTAGAAAATACTTTAGTTTATTAGAAAACACAGTAAAAGTCATGAGGGCGCCACTGTACATCCGGCGTACGCTCGGCGCAGTCTTAATGCTTTTTCGACAATGTGATGTCCGAGGTTTACCATTGAATTGCCGACAAACTTTTAATCGAATATTATTTCAAAGACAACGTTTCAAGTATTTTCATTTCATCGACAAGTCATTGCGTCGAGGACTCGATACTAGGTAATTTGAAACGTGGTCTTTTAATTGGTAGTTTACTTATTTCAATAGAATTCATGTCATGACTAATCATTTCGGGTTTTTTTAATTGTTTTTTTTTTACTTGTAATAATATTTATTCCGCATAACATTATTTCAATTGGTAATATTTTGCTATCAAAACTAAACAGTAATGTGTCATGCTTTTCTGTCAACAGTTCATTTTCTTGGGGGTCGCAGTTCTAACCTAACCTAACCCGCTTCTGTCAACAGTTCGTTTTCTTGGGGGTCGCAGTTCTAACCTAACCTAACCCACTTCTGTCAACAGTTCGTTTTCTTGGGGGTCGCAGTTCTAACCTAACCTAACCCACTTCTGTCAACAGTTCGTTTTCTTGGTGGTCGCAGTTCTAACCTAACTTACTTTAAAAGCCTCGTACTTCTATTTCTTGATATAACTAGTTATGCAATAATATTATTAATTTAATATTATCAATAAATCTTACTTTTATTATACATAGGTACGAGGGCTGCTACTTATGTAACCGGAATAGAAAAAATAAACAAACGTACATGGCTAAATATGGTTTTATTGTTTTTCGAAGTATTCTCCGTGATAATCGATGCACTTTTGCATACGTTGAAACCAATTTATAAAGCACTTTTTCCACTCTGACTGAGGTATCTCCAAAACGTGCTGTCTGAACGCGTCGACGGCATCTTCACGGGTCGAAAATCGTTGACCACGTAATTTATTCTTTACATTTGGAAATAAATAGAAATCATTGGGTGCCAAATCAGGGCTGTAAGGTGGATGACCCGTTAATTCTATATTTTGACCTTCCAAAAATCGAGTCGTTTCACGTGATGTATGACAGCTGGCGTTATCATGGTGCAGAATGATTCTCCGTCGCTGGTTGTTTTTCCGTATTTTTTCAAATACTTCCGGCAAACAAATGGTCGTGTACCACTCCGAATTAACCGTTTTACGATTCTCTAGGGGCACTGTAGCCACATGGCCATTAATACCAAAAAAGCAGGCCACCATTTGCTTCAAGGTGCTTTTTGCACGAGTTACTTTCGTAGGGTTCGGCTCATTTTGAAACACCCACACCGTTGATTGTTGTTTAGTTTCGGGATCATACGCATAGATCCAGGATTCGTCACCTGTGTAGATATTATAAACAGCTTTTGAGTCACCACGGTTATATTTTTTCAACATTTCCTTGCACCATTCGACGCGAGCCTCTTTTTGATCCTTAGTTAAGTTGTGCGGGATCCAACGCGAAAAAATTTTTTTCACAGCTAAGTGTTCATGTAATATCTTATTAATGCTCGTCATACATATGCCTATAGTCGCCTCTATCTCGCGATACGTAACATGACGGTCATGCATTATAAGTTTTCGCACAGCTTCAATATTTTGTGGTACAACGACCGATTTCGGGCGACCATCCTTAACTTCGTCCCTGAGCATACTACGTCCACGATTGAACTCACTAAACCAGTGATACACAGTAGTTTTGGATGGAGCTTCATCACCAAAAGTCGAAGTTAGTTGATCTATGCACTGTTGTTGCGTTAAACCACGCCGAAAATCGTAATAAATCATAGCACGAATATTTTCACGAGTGAGTTCCATTCTTGCAGCGAGATTAAAATTTAAACCCGCCAAAAACAAAAGACTAGCGTACATAAGAAAAAAAATATATAGCGGCCAGTATTAAAAAAAGTTCAAATTTTACCATGGAGGTCAGATATAGCGTTTAAAAATGTTGGAATCCTGGATTCCGGTTACCTAAGTAGCAGCCCTCGTATTTGTTTGTCACACTACATAATTTGAAAAATGTATAAATTTGCAATAGGGCATATAAAAATTGTATTAAAGTAATACGTCGAAGAAATGAATTGCAATGTTTTGTAGTTGTACCAATTAAGATAATTTGAAACAAATCAGCGATTAAGTAGTATTCGTTGATTAGTATTTCCACGTAGTAAGATACATTTAAATAAATAGTAGTTGAAATAAAATAACGCCAAACAATATTACTAGTACTAATGTTTCGATGAATCGTTGTCGATGAAATAATATTCGATGAAACGGTTGTCGGCAAAACAAGGGTACACCGATGTCCGAAATATGTTGACATTTAATTGAAAGACTTAATTTAATACTGAGATGAGATTTTGTTTGTGTTGTAGTGTTGAGCTTGTGTGTTTGTTACTTCTTCACGCTGCAATGGTTGGATGGATGGATGAAATTTGAAATGGAGATAGATTATATCCTGATCTAACACAGGCTACTTTTCCTCCCGGGAAAAAATCCGAGCGAATATCGATAGTTTAAATCTACGCAGAAGAAGTCGCGGGAAGATGCCACTAGATAAATAGAAAACATCCAAGACTTTGGAACAAATACTCGCACTCGTCACATACCGCCCATACCGGGAATCGAACCCGGGGCCGCTAGCTTCGTAGCCAGGGTCACTACCAACTACGCTAACGCGTCGTCAGTATTCTATTTTACAAGCTTTTTTTTCACTTGCAATGTACTTATGTACTTCCTGGTATCCAATGAAGCTGAAAATTTCCATCAAACATGATAAACCCGTCGTGTTAAGCGCGTCAGTATCGTCTTGACGAGTAGATCGTTCATTGAATACAAAACGGACACATTCCAAAATGAGTCAGTGTTGCATTTTAAAATTAGAAGCTATTCGTATAAGATTTTTAATGCTAGAGCAAATTATTTTGGAATGTGTCCGTTTTGTATTCAAAGAGCGCAAAAAAAAGTACAGTCGGCAACAAAACGCTTGTCCCAAAAAAATTTTTTTTGACACAAACTTATTACTTTATCAAGTTGATACTTACCCTAGATCCTTTCATGATCATTTTAATGATTTCAGTCATGAAGTTGATGATGAGTTTGAAGACACGTCGGAATTGATAAAGGACACGTTTGAAACGATGGGTTTCTCTTTGGACCCCGATCGGATGCCGAAAGGCGAACTCGTGTACAAGAAGCGTGCAGCCCGACTGCGTCCGCCGCGCAACAAGCGGTTCGGGGTTCCGAGGAAGACGTATTTCGATGACGACGGAAATCCTTACGAAATGAAACAGGTATTTGTTCTTCTTTCTCGTGCGAAGGGATCAATTTTCCTATATTCTTTACTGCCAATGCTTTGCCACCTCTATCCCGCGGGGAGTGGCTCCTATTAGGTCTTCAAGAGTGCATGTGGTTGGGCACCGCGGACATTGCATCATATGCTGAGTTGTTTGGAGAGTTATGTTTAGCACCGCAATCGCAAGAAGTGTCACCCTGTTCCAGCCCAAAACCCCATTTCTGCAGGTAGTCTTTGGATCTACCGACTCCTGTCCTCAGTCTATTCAACGACTTCCAGGTCACCCACTTTTCATCTGCGCCAGCTGATAGGTATTTGTTGACCTTCCGTCGTTGGATACCATATTCGCAAAACATGATATATTCTGAAAAATATCATAAAAGCAAAACATCATATTCGCAGAACATGACATTCACAAATAATCATAGTAGCAAGACATCACATTAGCAAAACTTAACTATTATTAAGACATGAATTAGATAGTGTCAACGGAGCTCCGCTACGGCGGAGTTCCTATTTCTGGGTAGTTTGGCCCTCCGGTCCTGATATAAATCTAACATAAGTATAACCTAAACCTACCTAATGATTTTATAACAAAACCCGACTATTTGTAAATATAATGTTTTGCGAATATCGTGTTTTGCTAGTATGATGTTATGCGTATATGAGGTTTTGCGAGTATGATGTTTTGCTAGTATGATCTTTTGCGAATTTCATGTTCTGTAGAGTAACCGTTTGTTGATAGGTCTATACAATACACTTTATTCTGCTCTCCTTAGACAAAAGGGCGCATGTCTCATAGAACCATGTATGTATAAGTGACCTTATTTCTTAAGATAGGGGGTTAAATTTGCCATGACTCAAATTACGCAGGCGTCCTTTTTATTTAGGAGAGCAGTATTGAACACCACAAAAAGAAAAATAAACAACGAAAGACAAATAAATTAATTTCTTAAACTTGATCTTATTGCTATAAGTGATCTCTTCCAAAAATTAAAACATAGTAAGCAGTGCCAACTAGTTTATTAAAAAAATATGAAATGAATTGGATTATAAAATAAGTAAATTTATCCCATTTGTCTATGCCATTTACGTTTTTTTTTGTGTAAAAAAGGTATTTCCCGCAGGAACAGTTTACGTTTTATTGGTATCACAAGTCTAGTCCTTAAATTGGCAGAAAACACTTCACAAAAAACACACATCACAAAACGAGACGTGATCACTTCAAAAAAGACGAGAGCGCGAAAATTTTAAACGGCTTTTACGACTGTCCGGATCTTAGTGACCTGTTTATTCGTAACACAACACACGCACCAGAGGACATAACTTTAAACTTGCAACAAAAAAACACAACACAAATATCGGCAAAAACTTTTTGGAGAATAGAATAATAAAAATGTGGAACAAATTACCCTTTAATGTTGTGAACTCTAAAAGTGTTAACCAGTTCAAAAATAAGTTTGACAAACATTCTAAATTAGTGTGACAATTCGTGCAGTGATCAAGGATTTAGACATATCAGTGCCAACTGCCTGTCTAAAATAAAATAATAATAATAATAATAATAATAAAATAGTGAAGGCCCTTTTGATTATGAATCAGCATAATAACAATGCTTTATATTATACAAAGCACTTGAGCACAATCTTGTATAAGCAACATGACTCCATTCCTGTAATTCGAAGAACGGCGTGCTTGCCAAGGGCCGTCTCGATTCTCCTAAACACTTTAGATAAGAATGCTGGCTAACCAAAGTGACTGTTGCCCACACAGTGTGACCACTTTATTAGGTTTCTACTTATTTGGTAGATTTTAATAAAACACATTTCGTTTAGGAAGTTTAATGAGCTTAGTGTAATTCGTTTTTTTTTTTAATTAAAAATTACTAATACTATACATACATACATACCTTCACGCCTGTCTCCCAATGGGGTAGGCAGAGATTATGGAACGCCAGGTGCACCGATCTAAACACACAATTTTCGCTTCCTCTACATTTATCAACCTCTGATTTGGCCCTTATTCTACATAGATATTTAAAAAAATGTAAACAAAACTACCACGTGATATAGTTCGACAGCCAATAGAAGCAGAACACTGATACGTCAAAGTGCAATAAAACAGTTTTGATTGGCTGTTAACAATTTCACGTGGTTTGGATTGTTTTTTTTTTTAATACCTAAAAGTATAGACTATATGTAATGTACCCTAATTTGTCTTGGTTTTTGCCTGGAGTCATATAATGTAGTTACGTAAAGTCTTACTCATGCCGCCATTACTGAACATGATCTGCCGCGTTTTCATCTTAAGTTTTTAGACTTCCACTCAGTGGTAAATTAAGTGCCTGTGACCATCCTAGTGTGACCTTAGATTGACCGCTTTCTTCTCATAATTCAAATAAAAATACATGTATGAGTGATACCAAAAAAAATATCCACGCCAATGCATCATCACTTATGGAAAATATTTTTTTTAAACTTTATTCGTGTTTATCAAAGTATTATATAAGCTGGTTTTATTCTCAATAAGCGCTACGTAATACTACTACACTTTTGTAATAATTATATTTTAGTAAGATCGTTAATTTAAAAATGGTCACACTGACATCATTTTATTCACGGCAGTAGAATAGAGAGATTCGTACGACGCGTTCGATAAATAAAACACTGAAATGGGTGCCTGTTGTGCGAAACAGAAGAAAGAAAGTGTTTATTTCCAAACTTCAGGAGGGTTCCAAACAAGTGCGTCAGAGAAGGTGACAAACATTATTACTATTTTTTATTCAAAATTGTTTAACAAACACTGACCACCGCCTTGAACGCAAACAATTAAAACAATTAAATCGTTAGTTTTTCAAACTTGTCTATTAAAAACTCCACTCTACAGACATTTTAGAGGCAAATAACCTAACCTACCTTAACTTAACCTACAAGTTTAATTATTCAAGAGAAGTAAAACCTTACCTACCTACGATGCTTATTATTCTTGGAAAAATTTGCGATGGGAAAACTTGGAAACGGAAAAAATGCGGATAATAAAAAGTCACTGAACATTAAATAACGCTAAGAAAATTAACGATAACGTAAAAATGATGTGAAAATTCACTACTATGAAAAAATGCGTGTTGTGAAAATGATTAACAAACCTGATCTAGTGATGGATTATTTATGTATTTATTTACTGATTTAATCTTTATTGCACAAAAATAAGGTACAAAAAGTCGGACCTAATGCCTAATGGCATTCTCTACCGGTCGACCAAATAACTAAACAGAAATTTACATTGTAAGTGCACAGAAAAAGAAGACAGATAAAAACTTGAAACTTAAAACATAATTGTGGTAATTATTTATTGGTGGTTACAAGATCACCGCTATTCTTAACGTAGGTCTACCGAATTAGGAATTATTAGTTTGATCACTTTGGTCAACGTTTTGTTTTCCAGACCAAAGAATCTCACGATGAACCCGAAATGCAAACGGACGACGAAGGTCCAATGATCAAGTCGGACACTGAGAATGAGACGAAAGACTTCGACGTCCCGAATGATGAGACAGAGAAAGACGACGTGGCGACGATAGCGGCTTTTGTGGCCTTACCACCTGATGCGGATGACCTTCAAGATTTGGATGACCGTCCAGATTCGGAGGAACAAGAAAAAAATACGGAAACTGTCTTGGATGTGACTGTGGCGAATATACCTGATGGTAAGTGTTTTAAAAGGTTCGTACCTTTAGGGTGCCAAACGGGACCTTATATTCCAAGATTTCCAAGGCTTCGTAGTCCGTCCTAACTTTAAAGAGGTTAGCAGGTTGATTTTTCGTAAAATACGTACTTTTGACCTTCAAGATTTGGATGACCGTCCAGATTCAGAGGAACAAGATAAAAATACGGAATCTGTCTTGGATGTGACTGTGGCGAATATACCTGATGGTAAGTATTTTAAAAGGTTTGTACCTTTAGGGTGCCAAACGGGACCTTATATTCCAAGGCTTCGTAGTCCGTCCTAACTTTAAAGAGGTTAGCTGGTTAATTTTTCGTAAAATACGTACTTTTGACCTTCAAGATTTGGATGACCGTCCAGTTTCGGAGGAACAAGAAAAAAATACGGAAGCTGTCTTGGATGTGACTGTGGTGACCATACCTGATGGTAAGTGTTTTAAAAGGTTCGCACCTTTAGGGTGTCAAACGGGACCTTATGTTCCAAGAATTCGAAGTCCGTCCTAACTTTAAAGAGGTTAGCTGGTTGATTTTTCGTAAAATACGTACCTACTTTAATATAACGGTGGGTTTCTTAATAATAAGGGAATCCTCATTATTGTTGGGTGAGCACGTCAAAACAGTATACATACAAGCGTCTTTGGTGTGATTATAGTGCAGATTCTAAAGAAAATCGTGTAAAGGGTAAGTTGAGCGGCTCTGGGACCGTCGGCGCGCGAGGCTAGAGGAATATCCGGGGATATTCAATACAATAGGTAGTGAATAAGTTTTTAGTGAAACCGGCAATCCTGCGGGATTGAGCTCATAACTTTTGACAACGAAGGTAAATCCCCGTGCCGTAGGGGAATCCCATTCAAAGAGTACTTGAACTGATATTGACCACGTTCTGTTTCGATACAGGATTGACACCTAGGGTTGCCAGGAACAAAAATAGAAAAGCCGTAAACATTGACACACTGCAAAAAAACATTTGCTTATTTATTATTATTGTTAATTTGAGACTTACGTACTCTATGTTCAATTATATGTTATTTCTGCGTCTCCTGCGAAATCAACACTAGGGCATGCATCCCGGTATTCCGGAATCTCGTAATTCCGGGATCTCGGACGATTTTTTCCGATATTTCAATTCCGGGATTGAGCGTTTCAATATCGTAATTCCGGGATTGATAGAAGACAAAAATGTATATTTGTTTTATTTAAAATAAGCTTTTGCGTTGCCATACTTGCCATTTGAGACCTCGAGCAGGTAGTAAATTAGTTGTTAGACAAAGGAATGTGTTGTACCAGAGAACCTTCCTGTATTTACCTCTCTCTTTCTCTCTGTATTGTCCGGCTATGCCTGTCTTTGTCACTAGGATAAGGTATGCAAACTCACAGGTTCACCCTGCTACCCTGCGCAGTCGCTCAAATATCGTTATCGGGAGTGTTAGTGCACGACGCACGTGTAGTGTGTAGTGTAGACGCAAGCGACGCGGGGTGGGAACAATGTAAGTACTATTATAACTAATTTTGCATCATATTAAGATGTTCAGTGGTGGCAGATTATTAGGATCGCTCGCATTTTTCCTAATTTTCCCATACATTTGCCTACAAGTGGGGCGCCAATTCGGCGCAGCGTTCTTTAATTTTAACCTAAAATTATAATCGTCAAACTCAATTTTAACAGATCTAAAACTTATGTAGTACTTATTCCGTAATTCGGAACAAAATGTTTTCGAAGGAATTCCCGGATAACCACATACGTTTTAGACCTGTCAAAATTGAGTTTGACGATTATAATTTTAGGCTAAAATAAAAATAAAACTACTTAATTAAATTAAGACCGCTGCGCTAAATTGGCCCTAGTATCAATCAAATCTGTTACATTTTACCAATAAAACTTTTCTAAACCATACAAGTAGCGTCATAGGATAGGAGCAAAGATATATTTTATATTCCACCATAATATTTCACAAGTAAAATGTTTTTTTAAACGAAATGATATTTATAAAATATACTTTTTAGGTCTACTTCAAAAAAGAAAGAAGAGATGCAATACACAGAGTTCGCTAACAAAAGAACAGCTACAAAAATATGGAACCACTTTCTTCGTGCCGTCGATCGTATCATATAAGAAAACGAGGAGTAATTGAAACTGTGATTAAAAGCCTATTTTTTGTTTTTTATAAAAAAAAAGGAATGGCAAATGTTGTTTTTTTTTATTTATCTATTCAAAATCAGCATGCGTGGGGCATTTTATAACCTGAAATAATAAAAAACCCAATCCCGGAATTAATACCGGTATTCCGGTATTGGAATTTCAATATCGAAACTCAATACCGGGATTGAAAACCTTGCAATATTGCATGCCCTAATCAACACCCTATTTATATAACACAAAACAGAAATTGTATTCAGCGGTAAGTTGATAATTGAAAACATAATTCAGATCGAATGAATCTGTCCACCATATCTAATTTAAATATTTTATAGAGGTGGGCCGACTACGGATTTTGCCGACTGGCCGGTTCTTGAATTGCCGATTAATCGGCCGACTAGTCGGCAATGCCGATCGTAGGTTTTTATCTAAGTTCGGGTGCAATCGGATTCGTTCGTTTCGCTTCGTCTCTCGCGTCATTTGTTCATGTTTTGACCAGTTTTGTTTACGTTATTATTTCGCCGGCGTGCTACGTGATTTAAAAAACAATAAAAATAAATAAAATAAAATATTAAATATAAATATAAAATAATTTTGTTTTAAAATGGTTTAGGGTAAATCGTCAGTAACCGGCCACCCCCCGGTAACTGGCCACTTTACAATAAAATGAGTTAAGAAAGATATTTGCTCACATTTTTGCGATTAAACTAGAATACCTAGATCTTGAGTTATTACCCGTAGTATAGTCTAGGAAATATGAATTGAACATTTACTTTTTCCACTTAAATCTTTTTGTAAATATCAAACAAAAGCTAGTTGTAAAAGTGCCCCCGTTCTTCAAACAACACAGCGGACCGAAAAGTCTTGATATTTGCGGCACGATTTTGTATCACAATTTTATTTGAAAAAGAAAAGTAAAAAATAAAATGTCCAATAGGTTATGATATTTTTTTATTAGTAAAAATGTATAGGATACTTTTACATTAAGTATTTCATTCATCCGAGTCACTAGTACTTGAACTTGTGGAACCAACTACCCACATAATATCACAGAAAAAATAATTAAATGTTTTATAATACACCCCCAAAAGCAAAATTATTTTATTTAGATTACTTTCTGCACCCAAGTGAAGAAGAAAAAACAAATAGTATCAATACTTTTCAATCCATGAGTAGTAGCCATTTCTGCACCCTGAGTGTCGAAGCGACTCATAATTAAGCGTTTGTTTTCACTATTCAAGGCTATACGTCGTTGACAATAAGTAGTATAATCGCGTGTAAAAAAATGCACTTTAGTCGCTCCGGCTCCCAAGTGAGGATTAGTGCTGTTATGAACAATAGATACGGGTGCTCGACTTCTCATTGTCCGGTAAGTGTTTACGCCGAACAAAAGATCGCAAACTAAATAAGAAGTTTCCAATTTATATTTCTCAAACTATACTGTCCAAGTATCTTTACTAACAGCGTCAGTATAGTTGGTTCTAGTTTAAATGACGAAAAGGCACTTAACGCGGGATTTTACAACTTCTTTTGTTGCTAAATATGAAAGGAAAAGATAACAAAGGGACGACCGAAGTGTGGCACGTGCCTTGGAGTAGCTCAACCCTTCTTGGTCATTGGAATAAAAGATTTTTTAAGCCGTCTATATTGTAATTCAAAAATATACTTAATAAATATTCCTATATGTAATAATACAATATAATTTTAAGTTGTCATTATTGATACATAATAAATCAACATCTCGCATATTCTTATGGCTAACATTCATTAAAAAATATTATAATAACAGTGCGTAATCGCACTCAGGTAAAAATTAATTTTTAATACTATTCAAAAATTGTACAAAGTGATATTGACACAGTATTTAATTATTATTTTAGAAACACACGTCGTGCGGTAAAATACAGACAAACAACATCAAAACTATCAAGATTGTTTGTTCACAGTATACTTTGGCCGTACCGACACACCTGCGTAATTGTTTTACAACCCTACTTGAAGATAACAATTGAACAATAGATGTTTTTAAAGGTTGGTTTTAAGTGCCTTTTCGTCATTTAAACTGGAACCAACTATAAGAAATTTGGTGGCTAGTAACTAAATGACACTTTCTAAAGTGGCCAGTTACTGACGATTTACCCTAATTTCTTCCTACGTCCTATATTTTCCTGTAAGCAATTAAGTGCCGAATATTCGGCATTTTTGCCGACTAATGACCGACCATAAATGGTGCCGAATAGTCGGCGACTAGTCAGCCCATCCCTAATATTTTAAAGTTCGTTTTTATTTTGCAGTCGCGAATTCAGAGTCAACAAAACGCAGGCGTCGACAGAAACGTCACGCGAAAGCGGACGACGTCACGGACATGCCGATAGAGTTGCAGGGAGATCCCAAGATGATGAAGTATTGGAAGAAACGGCATTCGCTCTTCCATCGGTAAGATGTTATACTACTACTAGAAAAAAAAATTGCTTTGAAATAATTTGGAAGTGATCAACAAAAGAATATTATAAAAGTTAACATAATGTTAGGGTTCGAAATAACATGTCTATTTAACTGTCGGTGCATAAAAATTTAAGGTAAATAAAAAAGTTTGGAAGAAAATATTAGAGCGAAATTGGCAACATGACCCCTGTTTTACACATAAGGGTCATTATTCGAGCGCTTCAACCGCCTCACTTTTGAAGAATTGGGCGTATATTTTGATGCCATTTTTTAATATTTGTTAGATGTCCGTTAAACTTAGACACCTAACCAGAAACGAAATCAAAATTGCCGTTTAGGAAAAATTAAAAGAAAGAAACGCAGGCCTAAAGAGAACATACAGATCAATTTGATGAAAAATACAGGCGTCTCGCTTTCAATGACGATAGCTCTTATTTACGTGACGGTAATGGCGGGCGAGTAATTTTATCGAGGGTTTTTATCAATAGTCATTGTTTTGTTATACTGACAGCTTCGATGAGGGCATCCAACTGGACTACGAGAGTTGGTTCAGCGTGACCCCACAAAATGTCGCGCAACACATCGCAGATAAATGTCGCTATAACGTCGTGTTGGACGCCTTCTGCGGCGCCGGCGGGAACACTATACAGTTCGCGATTACTTGCAAGAAAGGTACGTCTTTTGGTTATTTAGAGCTTTTCTTATACTAAGATACAGTGCATTAACTCATAGGACGTTGAGTTTGTACATCTCTTTCACTAGCTCTCATACGCTTCTTCTATCCATTATATTATTGTAAATGTGAAACTTTGTCTGTTTGTTACGTTTTCACGGCTTAACTACTCGACCGATTTCGATGAAATTTGGTATGGAGATAGCTTGGGTGCCGAGGAACGACATAGCTAACTGGGTCGCGGGCAATAACTAATTGTTTTATACATTTATTAGAAATTGATAAAACTGAAGAATGCACACTTCTTCCCTAATAACGTCTTTCAACTTTTTTAGGACATGTCCGTTGTAATTATAACCTAGCCTCCCGAATCCCCAGATTTTGCACAAGTACATAGTACAGTCAACAGCCTAAATAAGTGATCATTTCTGTACCTTGTCGCTTTCAATCGTTTCAAATTGTTGTATTTTTTCAAACACGACGTTAAAGTGACAAAGTACACAAGTGATCACTTATTTATGCTGTTGACTGTAGAAGGTTGAAATTACAATGATATTAAAATAGGTGATAAATATGGACACGTTTGCAGTGATAGCGATAGACATCGACCCGGTGAAGATAGACATGGCACGGCAGAACGCGGCGGTGTACGGCGTAGCAGACCGTATTGAGTTCATCGTGGGAGACTTCTTCGAGCTGGCACCAACACTCAAGGCGGACATGGTGTTCCTCAGTCCGCCCTGGGGAGGACCGAAGTACTCTGAGGTATGATGCCATGTTTAAAGGTTTCGTGAGTCCGATTAAAAAAAAACCTTATATGATTTCTAATGTCAGTTTGTTTGTCACAGCCATTTTGCTTCGAATATACTGGACCGTTTAAGTTGAACCGCTGGTACACATATGATTATTTGTGACTAGTGATGTGCCGTTACCGGTAACTTACTCGAAGCGGGTATTTTACCAGTAACGCTACCAGAAACATTACCAAAAAGCGGTAACATACGGTAACATTCAAATTTCGTAAATATGACCTATGTTTTAAATACATGTTTATACTATTTTAGCACCAGACGGACCCTTTTAAACTAATAATGTTAAGATGGGTTTAGTAGTTTAGTATATTACCAATGTTACTGGTAAAATACTTAATATTTCCGAGTATTTTACCAATGTTACCGGGAATATTACTCCCTCATATTTATACTTCAATTTCATACATATCTATCACGTGAAAACCGGATACTTACGAATAAAATAAAAGAACAATCAAGTTTTAAAATTATACACAGCGTTACAATAATTACACTTGAAACTAGATGAAAAACAAACATGGGGTTCACTTAGTATGGAGAAAGTAACTTTGCATGATTACACAAAAAGTTGACGGGAAAAAAAATGGCAAGAGGCTTTAAAAACATTCTAAGTTCATAATAATTGTATACATGTAAGAAACCACTGAAAAAATATTGAAATACAAGGAAAAATTACAAAAAATCCGACTAAAATGATCAATATCTCCGAAAGTACTAAAAATCGCTGAACATACATGGGGGTGTTTTTGGTAGCCCTGGGTGTGAGCTATTATTTTTTTTCATTTGGACCACTAGTGTCCGACACCATGGATTTAATAAATGAATAAAGAAAGGAAACAGAAATACACGATCTCTATGTCCGCTTCTGGTAATATTACCGGTAGCATTGGTAATTTACTGAGTATTTTACCAAATGGTATTATACTGGTAACGAGTAAGTTACCGCCGGCACATCACTATTTGTGACCCTAGTGCTGATGTGTAAACTTTTGACCAACAAATTATGAAAAATAATGTCTTGTGCCGACTGTACACACTCGTCGAGAGCCTCTCGCCGAGAGTTTCGGGCTGAAACCGACCGCGACCAAGACATGGTGAGAAGAGACAAGTGCGAGCGAGACATGACGAGTACGTGGACACTCGCTCTTGGCCTGTTTCGGGATGTCTCGGCGAGTGTGTATGAAAGAGAAAACATGCCATCGATTTTCTAATCTCCTAAACTCCTTTCATCTGTACTGTTTCAGAATGTGGAATACGACTTGGAGAGCATGTTGGAGCCCAAAGGCGCCTCCGAGCTGATGGAGGTGGCGCGCACAATCAACACCAACATCGCGCTCTACCTGCCCAGGAACTCTAGGACGGACCAGGCAAGTGAACACTTTATTTCTAGCAGGTCAAGGTTTATTTTATGACTTGGACAAGGCTTTGAGAACACAGACCACCTGATGTTAGGCACTTGTCCCACTGCCGGCGAGGATTCCTCGCCGAGGAAGTCATTACACTCGGATTTTTATTCTCACAGAAAAAATGTAAACAAAGTTACGTCACTGTCAAAGTGACATTTCAGGGGATCTTAAAGTTTGGGTCGGCAAGAAATATAATATTAAGTTATCATTTCGCTCGAACCGTGATATAAAAATAAATTTTAGATATAATTGAAATTAAAATCGCATAAATGAGTCACTGGAAAGCGATTACGTTACGACGGGAGCACGAATCGTGAAGCGAAGCGAGTGAAGTAACGTCTCAAATCTTTCAAGCAGCCGTCAACTTGATAACACGGGTGTATAGAGTCAATGATACCAGTGCAATAAATAAATTATGCGTAAAAAAACGGTTTTCACGTTTTAAATTAACACAACAAAGAGTTTATATAAAACTGAAGTTTTCCATCAACAGATTAAATTCTTTACTCTTAATTACAATATATAGTTTTTTTATAGACAGTCGATTTCTTATAATTGTGGAAAGTAAAAATATTTTGAATACTGCAAATGTTTTTCGTTTACGGCAACACCTTTGTTTACATTTTTTCTGTGAGAATAAAAATCCGAGTGTAGCTATTGATTATTTTGTTATTAAAAGAGACGCATGTATTAGGGTAAAGTCACCAGTGGTCAGTCAAACACCTGTAGTCGGCCTCTGCCTATACTTTGTATGAGTGGGAAGAGTAGGAATGATATATTTCCCACCCTTCGCACTCATAAGGTCGACTACTGGTCTCTGCTTGACCACTGGTGACTTTACCCTAATAGTTGATCGCTGACAACTCGCTTTTCGCTCATCGTCGACGTAGGGACTTACCAACCGTGAGGACTAGATGAATTGATGCCATGGAGGCAATCGAAACACGGGCCCCCTGTTGTAGAGGGCTGGGATGGACGGGATTGTTGAGCCACTAGTTTATCATTTAAATTTGATTGTGCTACAGGAATGCCGCCGTGTTTCGTTATTGAAACGTGACCATAGCAAAGCTTTTATAACGACCAATAAAGACTAAGACCCGTATTAATAGATTAATCTCAACTCTAATGCACGCATCTCGAGACGAGTATTAGAGTTGAGATTAGTTTTATACGACCCTTAAGTTCAGTTTGAACCAATAGTGGCTTTTGTTTAAACGTAACCATAGTGACCATCAACCACTATAATCCTGATTAGACTCGTAAAGAGCGTTCGGATAAAAGCGTGGGCTCCGATTTTTCCGATGTCAAAACGGCCAATCATTTCTCTTTACCATCATCTCTACGCTAAAACAATTGTCGCTAGACCTGCGATTGCTTCACTTTGCTTGTAAGGTACTCACTTGTTCATATTTTCTATCGCTGGTAAGAGAAAAATACCATTGCATTGTTTTTTGACACTTTCGATTGAAACTTTCGAACGTTCGAAAGTCAAATATCGGTCTCCTGGAATTGGCATTTCACGCCGCACACTGGAACCCGTCCATACAAAGAGTTGCATAAAACTATTTTTTTTAAATTAGGTATTTTACAATAATACCCGGCCGCCAACATTTGCCAAGTAATAAATGAACCTTATTAAAGAAAAACAATTTCATTATCAGTTGACATTACGTGGTGGTATCTTGTCAAAGTGCAATGATTTTATATATTGCGGTACTAGTGATCAATTTCGTCTCTGTAAATGTAATTATTTCGGGTATACGAGGGCTGCTACTTAGGTAACCGGAATCCAGGATTCCAACATTTTTAAACGCTATATCTGACCTCCATGGTAAAATTTGAACTTTTTTTAATACTGGCCGCTATATATTTTTTTTCTTATGTACGCTAGTCTTTTGTTTTTGGCGGGTTTAAATTTTAATCTCGCTGCAAGAATAGAACTCACTCGTGAAAATATTCGTGCTATGATTTATTACGATTTTCGGCGTGGTTTAACGCAACAACAGTGCATAGATCAACTAACTTCGACTTTTGGTGATGAAGCTCCATCCAAAACTACTGTGTATCACTGGTTTAGTGAGTTCAATCGTGGACGTAGTATGCTCAGGGACGAAGTTAAGGATGGTCGCCCGAAATCGGTCGTTGTACCACAAAATATTGAAGCTGTGCGAAAACTTATAATGCATGACCGTCATGTTACGTATCGCGAGATAGAGGCGACTATAGGCATATGTATGACGAGCATTAATAAGATATTACATGAACACTTAGCTGTGAAAAAAATTTGTTCGCGTTGGATCCCGCACAACTTAACTAAGGATCAAAAAGAGGCTCGCGTCGAATGGTGCAAGGAAATGTTGAAAAAATATAACCGTGGTGACTCAAAAGCTGTTTATAATATCTACACAGGTGACGAATCCTGGATCTATGCGTATGATCCCGAAACTAAACAACAATCAACGGTGTGGGTGTTTCAAAATGAGCCGAACCCTACGAAAGTAACTCGTGCAAAAAGCACCTTGAAGCAAATGGTGGCCTGCTTTTTTGGTATTAATGGCCATGTGGCTACAGTGCCCCTAGAGAATCGTAAAACGGTTAATTTGGAGTGGTACACGACCATTTGTTTGCCGGAAGTATTTGAAAAAATACGGAAAAACAACCAGCGACGGAGAATCATTCTGCACCATGATAACGCCAGCTGTCATACATCACGTGAAACGACTCGATTTTTGGAAGGTCAAAATATAGAATTAACGGGTCATCCACCATACAGCCCTGATTTGGCACCCAATGATTTCTATTTATTTCCAAATGTAAAGAATAAATTACGTGGTCAACGATTTTCGACCCGTGAAGATGCCGTCGACGCGTTCAGACAGCACGTTTTGGAGATACCTCAGTCAGAGTGGAAAAAGTGCTTTATAAATTGGTTTCAACGTATGCAAAAGTGCATCGATTATCACGGAGAATACTTCGAAAAACAATAAAACCATATTTAGCCATGTACGTTTGTTTATTTTTTCTATTCCGGTTACATAAGTAGCAGCCCTCGTATAGCATTACTAAAAACACAAAACTCACGATGTCTCTTCTTAAGCATGGTATGTAGATTAAATTTAGTCATTTCCTTTATCCTAATATTGCTTTATCTTTTTACTATACTTACGAACAGTAACTCGCAGTAAAAAATGATAAACATGTTGTTTTTTTCGAAACCCGCAAGAGGCTTTTGAAGCAGATAGGGCGATGTTATAGAGGAGGTCTTTGGTATTTCAATACTAGTTTCAAAAGTAAAAGCCCGTTGCGGGTTTTCGAAAAAACACCGTATTTTTTGCTATGACGTTTTGATCAGGCGTTTTTATTTCGGGGAAAATTAAAAGTTACTTAAAAAAACACGTAACGTTCATAATATTTTAGCTGATAATGTTTTATACCTATTTTCCTTACGTTTTAGGCGAACAAAATGCAACAATTTCTATAAAACGCTATGTTATGTGTAACGTTTTATTGAAAAGTAAACATCAAACAATAGAAAAGAAATTCGAAGACCTTTATAGCTTTTTAGCAAAGAAAAGTAATTGTCCTGATATATCAAAGCACAAGCTAATTAAAGAGGTGCGTAATTTTAAAATGCAATTTCGTTTAAAATGGGAGAAATACAACAGACATGAAGAAGCTTTTTTAGAAAGGGAAAAGTCTTGGTTGAGTGGCGAATATCGATTAAAGCTGTAAAAATAAAAAATAAAATAAAAATAAATAATAATATTAAATGTTGCCAGAAAGTTTTTTCAAAATTATCAGTCATCCGCCGAAATAACGGGACTAAATGAGGAACTCATTCGTCGGTATTACATGATCCTCCAAACAATTTCAAGTGGTTACAAGATTGATACGGATAAATTCAAAAATTATTGCCTGCACACAGCCGAACTGTATGTGTCACTGTATTCATGGTGTCCTATGACAACTACAGTACACAAGATCCTTATTCACGGAAGTGAAATAATATCAGAGCATCTTATTCCCATTGGAAGTTTAAGTGAAGAAGCCCAGGAAGCAAGAAACAAGGATTTTAAATGTTACCGGGAGCGATTTAGTCGAAAAACTTCGAGAGTAGACAATATGATAGATGTTTTCAATAGACTTTTGATTTCCTCTGATCCTATCATCACATGCTCACGTTCTCTACCAGTAATGGACAGAAAAACATTCAATTTAGAAGCCATTGAAATGTTTTTAAGTGAAAATTTAATGTCATCATAGACAATATGTTTGTTAAGGTAAAAAGTATAATGTAAACACGATTTGAAACTACTGGTATAATTTTACAGTCCAATATTTTACATCACATATGCAAATTTATGTTTATGTAACTTATAAGACTTTTATGCACCCACTTGTATGGGCGGGTTCCAGTGTGCGCCGGTCAAACACACGATGTCAATTTCCTTCTATATTAATACGAAGTCGTGTCACAGTCAAAATACGTAGTGGCAAGTGACTCAACAATCCCTTGTTGTGACTACTGTAGCAATCTCAAGACTACAAAAGATAACCCTGTCAAATCAAATCGTGGATTGAGATGTGAAATAAATTAATAATATTTCTTTGAATTGTTCCAGATTCTCTCTCTAGCCAAAGATGCCGGTAGTTCAGTCGAAATTGAACAAAGCTATCTGGACAAGAGATTCGTGGCTATCACGGCCTATTTCTACTAAGACTATTTCAAAATCACATTTGTATTGAAGACTGCGCCGAGCGTACGCCGGATGTACAGTGGCGCCCTCATTACTTTCATAGTATTTTCTTGAAATTGGACGGACAAATGAAAACACAACTTATAGGGTATATCACATACTTTAATAACAATTCACCTTCGAGTTATCAACTTAACGGAAAAAAGTGGCCAGCTTTTCCCGTTAAGCTGACTACTCAAAGAGTAATTGTTATTAAAGTTTGTTACGTATCCCATAAATTGTGTTTTTACTTACACTACAAAAATGCAACGTCTGATTCCAAGGAAATTCTTTAGTTAATTAGAAAGCACAATAATAGTAACGAGGGCGCTACTGGACGCTCGGCGCAGCCTTAAAGTTACCTCGGTTTTGCTTTAAAAACCCATTAATTTTCAAATCTATGCTTTTTGTGCAAAACTAGCATAGAAACCGGACTATAAAATGAATAATTCGTATGTTTGACCTTTTTCTATTTACGGTATTCATAATGAGTTAGAAAGAGATGTCCTTATGTGTATTGTTACGTTTAAACTTGGATCTGTCAACCTACTAAATGAAGAGGTCACCCTTACATAAAATTAACTAGTCACAGTAACGACTTTTTCATTTTGTAGTGCTAGAAGGTCCCTCTTGTGACAATGACAGATGAAGAAGAAACAAAAGCCTAGTTATTCTTTCATTGCCTTAGTAAGAAATATATAATTTAAAAAATAGAGAAAGCTGCAACGTTTATCTCAGTCCAACTTGTATGCGATACTTATTCTGTTTTCGAACAGTTTTAAGCTTCTAACGGTTTTCGTTTTTCATACTTCGTCATAATTTCTAGTCGTTGCAATTAAATATAGAACGTGAGCGTGAACACGCTGTGCCTTTTAACAATAGAGCTGTATTAGTATTTCTCGTTTCACGATATTTTCGGATATACTTGGGAGCAAAGAAATCGAGCCACTTTCTATGGAAATTCAGTACTAAGTGGCCCGATATCTTTGCTCCCAAATGTATTTGACGTCGACTACCTTTATTATAGATCGAGAGCTGGTCACGGGAAATAGGGTTGCAATTTATAGAGAAGTGATACCCATTCTCTGACTCTCTCTGATCTGAGAAGGGTGCCATGCCATCATTATTAAATGTTCCGGCAGCTGTTTAGTGGTCGGGTATCTCAGGTTATACATTTTTTTTCTACTTATCGTGTGGTAAATCCAAGATATGCCACCATTACATATTTGCCATTCGTTTTCTAAAATATAAAACACCACAGGTTTGGACTTCTCTGTATTCCATTTAAGTACTTTAACGACCTAGTATAGGCTTCTCTCACACGTAGTGTCATACAAATGAGAAGGACAAAAGATGACAGGTAGCGAAGAAATTCCCCCGAAATTATGTAGACATTTCACTCTTTAATTTGACTCAACTGTGTTAGTTTAATATCTACTAAACTACATTAATAAAAACTAACACAGTTGAGTCAAATTAAAGAGTGTGAAATGTGCACATAATTTCGAGGGTGTGGACAACTGGGTTTTTTTTTCCACAGTTGCCCAGTGTGGACAAAGGGGTGTGGACAACAGGGAATAGCCTCCAACCGATGCCAGGCTATTAAAATAAATAATAATGATCGTACGGCAACCAGAGGGCCCAGACAAGATGCACTACGATAGCCAGCGTTTCTCTTCGTTTAGTTTTTAAACCAATCGCGTCACTGGTAGATGACGTGATACGAAAAGTCACGTGATGTACCAGTGACGCGATTGGTTTAAAACCTAACCGTATATATATTTAGCGTAATGCATCTTGTCTGGGCCCTCTGATCAGAGATGTTTCATTACTCTGTAAATTGCAACCGTTATTCCGTGTCTAGCTCCTAAACTATTATGCATTTCAAACATAAGTATGCAATTAAAATTTTATCGCTAGCAGAGAAATCGTGTCACTGCCAATGCATAAATTCTCAACATATACTAGATATCTAATTATTGAGAATCCATCATCAAATTCAAATTGATCAATAATTAATCTAATATCATTGATGTTAGCAATTTTTAATATCGATAGATTAGGTACATTATGTAAATTAATATTGTATTAACCTCTTCAGGCCCACCGTACAGCGAAATTTGTCAATGGAATATGACTTAGCCTATTGTGAATATCATAGTCAATTTTCTAATTCGATTGTCAGTCATAAAAACAAAGGACAATCCATTTTATTCCCTTTGCAATGGATCTTGAACTGTTATGTACATTGTTTTTTGTACATGGGGCTTAACGAGGTTAGGCCAATTTATTTGAATGTTTACCGAAGTATTGATGAATGTTCGTAGTCGTGTTTTTTAATGGCCTAGAAGTATTTAGATCGGCTTGTTTCTGTATTTATTTATCTATACGGCGCGACTGTTCAAAAGCAATAATTTATCATCGACCAATAAGTTATGCGTGCCGTTCGAAATTGGCGGTCGTTTGACATACGGAACGATATTTGTAACGTATATGTGCATTGTTAGAAAAATACTAGTTATTGTTCCTCGATTTTAGATGTGAGTAGTTCCTTTTTTCGGACTATATCCCATGAACCTATGCATTTCGACCCTTTACTGGGAGTGAAAGTGGAAAGTACACAATGGCTAGTAAAGTCGTCATAAAATATGTATGTATCACACCGTCGAATTTTTATTCCCAATCTTTTTAATGTTAGACTATTTTACCAAAATGTTTTCTTTTCTGACGCAAATTTTCTATTCGTTTAATTTTCGCACTAACTTAGTTTAGGTCGTGCGAGTTTTACAGCAGACCCGAAGGGCCAAAGCACCCAGAAATAGGAGCTCCAAAGCGGTAAAACTATTAAATATATTTCTTTGATGGGAAAACAATGCGACGGGAAAAACGCGAAACGCGCGATACTAAGAAACCAAGATTTTAGAAAATTGATCTAACCTTTTAAAAAATTAAAGTAAATGGATTTATAAGAAATGAAAAATGCTAATTTGACCTGATAGATCCACCACATAAGAGCGTAAAAGATACTCAAAAATATCTGAACACGTTTTAACGCCTTAAATAGAGTCGGGTCAGAAATTTTTGAGCACCTTATATTTTAACAATGTATTATTTTATGGCGACTATACTTTTCGCTTAGCTAGCTACGAGTTGTTTACCTGTCTTTTACATAGTTCGATACTTAACTTACACGAGTCGTTAATAGAAATATGAGTATACAAGTAAGTAGGTACTTTAAATGTGTCGAAATTCATTTGTTTTGTGTAGTTGAATATTCAATTATAGATACAGGAAACCTGCATATTCCTTAGACGTGTGCTTAGTAGGATTTTGGGCGTATAAACTTGACAATATACAATCGTTAGTCATTTTCAAGTCAATTTCCAGTTTTCCAAGAATATTCTGTGTATGTACGATTTGGTTGACCTTTATGTGAATATAGGACGTTTCGCTCAAGCGATAATTGAACAAAATCGTGCACAATCATCCTGCGTGGTAAACTGGTAACAGATGGAGGGGAGGGGGGCAAAATGCCAAAATACACATATGATTGTCCTTGTTTGCGTTGATTCGTTTTTTTAGATGTTTTTTTACTCTCAGATTGTCTGAGATATTGTTTACTAAATTTAAATTAAAATACCAGGCAGGATACTTGGTGATAATTAAGCACAATTATTATTGTAATATTATATTATTAATTAGTTATAAGATCGATTCGGGTAGATTCCAAAATAATCACTAAACGGACTGGAATTTTGTGTGATTTACTGTCTATGTAAATAAATTGTTAAGCCAAATATAACCAATATTCAAACTGGTGTTTGTTCATTTTATCCGTTTAGGTTCACTTCGTCCACATTCCCATTTCGCTCACATTCCTACTTCGTCCAGAATCCCCCTTCGTCAACATTCTCATTTCATCCATATTCCCGTTTCGTCCTTTTTCCCAACTCGTCCACATTCCCATTTCGCCCATAAACGCACTTCGTCCACAATTCCCCTTCGTCAACATTCTTAGCTTAACTAACACGCGTAAAGTAAAATAAGTAGAATAAAAACATAAATAAAATGTGGTTGAAGTGGGAATTTGAATGAAATGGGAATATGGCCAACATAGGAAGTGCACGAATCGGGAACGGCACGAAATGGGATTGCGGACGAAGTAGGAATGTGAACGAGATGGGAATGTGGACGAAGTGAACCTAAACGATTTTATCTTGTCCCTGGCCCAAAATGAAAACTCATTAATGCTGTCAGTATTTAAAGCATAATCCCCACTTGAAATAAAATTAAAATGCCCAGCACATTTCAAACATACTGTGCAATAATTAACTTAATCTATAAGAAAGAAAGATTGATTCCGTTATTCATATTCTTGTTTGGACACATTTTGTTTTGCCCAGAAATGTTTACTAGATATGGTAAATTTGTTTATTAGTAATTGATAAAATTCCAATGAAAACCAAACGTGTTCTAAAATTAATGTGCCACAACAATTATGTTGAAACAAGAGAAAAAAGTCGACTTAATTTATAATAAAACAGGGTATACATGAACGGAGTAAGTATACATGAACGTATTTTGTTTTCCACCTTATATTTGCAATGTGATATGATATGCAATAAAGATTTTGAATTTGAATTTGAGTAAGGTCAATGTGTCTAATACCGGCATAGTTTATTTTAGTTTGACTTCGATTGATGAAAACTGCTGTCTTTTTAAACTATTATTAGAATTTGTGTATGGAATGGACTAAGAACTTAGTTGGCTTTTGAAATCATATTTAAGAAAAACCGTAACTACCTTGTCTATTTAATTAAAAATCACTACATAGTATAAAACAAAGTCGCTTCCCGCTGCGCTGTCTGTCCCTATGTATGCTTAGATCTATAAAACTACGCAACGGATTTTGATGCGGTTTTTTTTAGTAGATAGAGTGATTCAAGAGGAAGGTTTTTATGTATAATAAATTTTGTTTTATGTACGTGTGTTATAGAAAACTCAAATAAACCGAAGCGAAGCGAGGGCGGGTCGCTAGTATTTTTTTAAAACATGGTCAGTAGACGGATTTTCCCGAGGTTTTGGGGTAAATCCGGCTAGTAGCAATATCTCGATAATCAGACGGTTATTTCAAATGATATCTAATTTGGAAAGAAATATAGAGGATTTTAATCAAATCTGTTCTGTAACGGGTAAAATATACAGTCGAGTTTAGCTTTTATCGGCGAAAAACGTTTTTCGGGGCTATTCCGGCATATTCTTAAAATCAGAGGTGTTGAACATTTTTCACTAAGGTTTTAAAATAATGTCTTTTTTAACTTTTTTATGTAAGTATGAGTGTAAATTATACGATGTACTTATTATCCGAGTGCGATCAATTATTAAATATAATAATTTGATGTATAAACATTATTGATAAATATTATCTCATAAAATTATGTAAAATTAATTAATAAAAATCAATGGTTCATTCAACAGCTGATCAAAAAGGTTGACTATATCTGGAATGGGGAATCACCGGCATATGACGGTGTTGCCCCTTTCATTTTAGACGGTTTTTCCCACTTGACAATTCTGAGGTTACAAATTTTACGCCGCAAATAATTCTAAAACACTTGAAATAATTGCAAAATGGACAAAAAAAGCCGTTGGTGCACATCTTAAAGAACATATTAAGCACACTCACAAAGTCATAACTTCTACGGTTTGAAACATACCTTTGGGAAAACACCATCACACAACACTCGCGTTTCGAGTTCGGAGCACAACTAAATTTCAAACACTGTTTTCTTCAATCGTAGACAACATAGCGCCATCTCTTTTAAAGAGATTGAACCAAAAAGTTCCCCTGCTTTATCAACAGAGGTAGCAACGGCGTACCGTTCTTAGATTGGCCATAAGCGCTTGTGTACGGTTTTGCCCCGTAGACGGAATTAGACACATTGACCTTATACTAGACTTAAACCCTTTGTTTAATTATTTTGATCTTCAGAAGACTTATACCGTTTTTTACTAGGACCCCAGTGATCATGACGGCTAGACTAGCATTCTGGGACAATTCTTTAAATAGAATTCTTAAAAATATAAACAATAATTATTTGGATAGAATCATTATCTGAACATTAGATAAGCATCTTAGAATCTTTAGATTCTAAAAATACAACCAGTTTTTTTTTTGTCCGTCATCTCCATGTAAAACGTTAAGAAAGGTTGAAATAAAAAAAATATCATATTGGAATTATATCTTATTGTTTAAGAAAAACGCATACCTTAACCTATTTGCACAGCAATCTTCGACAAAGATATTTTTGCTTGTTGGTTGGGGGATTTGAAACTAATATAATAGAGCAGTTGCTTTCCTTCAAATTAACTATACTCTGTTCATTTAGGTAATTAACTAAATGTAAACAAAGCAAGCCATGTGGCTCTGTTGAACACCCAATCAGAAAGGTTTCATCAAGCTTTGACTTGTCAGTGGTCTGCTGCTATTGGCTGACGAACTAAATCATGTGGTTTGTTTGTTTACATATAGTTAAATACCTAAATGAACAAAGTTATAGAAGTTTATGTCGAATAATATGAAATTAATGTAAAACTCAACACAAACAATTTGGTAATACTAGCATAGAACCCCACTAATTCATACAAATGTTTCTCATATATGGCTACTGTCATTGGCACAATTTTTCCAGTTTTAAAACAGAGGCGCTCAGTGGAAAAATTAAATAAAAAATAATTTGATAATTAAATATTTGAGAAATAAAAATGTGGTTACAGAATTCACAAGTTTTGAGAGTTAATTAGAAATAACATTACAACCCTGGCATAGGGTGGCATAATGCACATCAACCGTTCAATTTTGGGAAAATAATAGCCCCTTCAATGTTTAGATTATTCTCTTATGTTGAAGTTAGATAGTGCACTGGCCTTTTGGTGATACTTCAATACAGTGTAACAAACAAATTCAATAAGTTGCAAAATTTACTTTGCTGTCTTACTTGCTAAGGCGCATTTTGCACCATGTTTATCCAATCCAATCTTGTTTTAGTGGCGCTTGGTCACAATAGGCCAGCAACCATTTCTGCCAATGACTTAATTTGACAACAGCAGTGTATATATTGATTGACCAGTATTAAAATAGGGACCTGCACCTTGTTCAGACCGACATGTACCTGACAGGTTTAAATTGAAGCATTAAAATTCGATTTTTTAATCTTTTGTCAATAAAATTTTAATTCAAAATCTTAATAAACCTTTAAATGACGTGGTATACGTCTCACAGAGGTTGTGACAAAAATTTTGAACTTTGTCGCCATGGCATAAGTTTTACTTTGAGAGTGCTCTGAAAGCACTCAAGTAATTAATGGTTAAAATAATCGACGCACAGGTGCATCAATCACAAAGAACAGTTTAATTTGTTTGTTACACAGTTTTGCAGTATTACTGATGATTTGATGGTTGGACATGTGTGGTGTTACGTTAATTATAATTGAGATAGGGTTCCATGGAGATGAATAAATTGAATTGACTGTACAAAAAAAACTTAACCCCACAATTTTCATATAGCAAACTACCCAGGAGCCTTTTTCCACCAGTTACATGCCCTGTGAGTCTTACACCTAACACAATTATTGTAACTTAAAAAAACACCTGACTTATTCCTTCATTTCTCCCTCTTCATCCTCTTCTTCTGACCCTCTGACGTACAATACGTTGTTACATCTAATTAGTACTTCTCCAAGGTTTCCTGAGAAACAAAACATATTTTATAATAAGTTATATTTCAACACTACTTACTGAATAAATGTCTTTTATCTTTTATCTTTATCTTTAACAAATATTGTACAACATACATACATACATACATAATCTCACGCCTTTATTCCCAGAGTGGGGTAGGCAGAGCTACAGAATTACCAACATCTCTAAAAACTTGTTGATAATTCTGTAACCACATTTTGCACACTTAGGCTAAGATGTTTACCAGTGTATTAGTGACAGGTTGCAAGCCCATCGCCTAACAATACTATACGCCTTTACAAACTTTACTTTACTTTATATTGTACAAATGCTGAGCATTATAGTTTATAGTTTGAACTACAAAGACTATTCAAAAATGAGTGCGAATTATTATCAGGGTCTTGTTTGTAGACTTACCTGTACATTTTCCGTCAACAATTTCTTCGGTATTAGCTAACTGCAGATTCATATAACCATCCGCAGACACCAAGAGGCCTTTATATTCGTGGCCCCATTTTAGCCTCACAAGCACGGATTTCCCTGTAAGGCTATTGAGGAATGGCTTGGGGTTAATAGGCATAGCCGTCGCCATTTTCGGTTTTTGGTCTAGAAATACAAATGTAACTTATAAAAACTTTGAATATATGGTAAACACTACACAGTCAAGGAAGTAAAAGTGATACCTTTTTCTATTTACGACAAAAAATCAGTAAAACACGAAGTTTTACAATATAACCTACAATATCCCGCTTAGTAGATGAAGCCGCTTCTTAGATATTTTATTTAGTCTATGCCGAATCGCCGAGTATGCTGTCTATGGTACACATTTTTAAACCGTTGAAGACACAGAAAAAGCCGCCCAGAACTCGCCACTGTGCCACTCTCCTATAATAGTCTATGCATTATTGCACTCCCTTTGACTCACTGAGTTTGGTAACTATCCCATGGGTATCCCAGTTTCCCCTAACATCTGTGGTATCCTATACCTCATCCCTCCTCATAGAGGGTGTGTGTATAGAGGTAGGTATCTAAGAAATCATACGTTAGTCCCTTAGTAGTCTGTGTAGGAAATCCTAAATAGTCTGTGTCCGTGCGCCTATGTAAATATTTTAGTTTTAATTTGAATTAATTTGTATAAGTAATATAAGTAGTTAATTGTTTTTGTTAGTTAATAATAGTATTTAGTTTAAATTATTCATAAAGTTACATTTTATACTTTTTTAACATCTGTTTAAGCTGGTGGCTGGTAGCCAAACCTCAACATTAAAAAAGAAAAAAAAACGTACGTCACCTCTCGTTGGTTGGCAAAATAAAATAACATACCGTTCACCCGGTTCACCTCACGCCGCCCACCAGAAACTTTGAAAAGGGGCAATTCAGTTTCATGAACACATCAAATATTTAGGATGATAAATAGTTAAAATAAATGTTAAGCGTTGGAGTGGATTAAAAGTTAGATTAGTGGTTCCTTTGGTGTACAAAAATGTCTTCATTTGCCGGATTTAGCGAAGAGGATTTGAAACGGATCAAATCCGTGGAAACTGGCATAAGCTCGAGTAAGCGATGTTAAGATATTATCTAATTTTGCTGTTGCTACATTGATTTTATGGTATAGTTCCATCTAAATTAATAACGATTTTGTTGGAAGATACTACTGACTGACCTCAATTGACTACAGCAAAAAGTAGTTCTTGTCACTAAACTATCCACTAAGCTTTCTAAGCACTTTCTCAGTGGATCTGTTAGGTACTTGTTGTAATGTAGTAAAGAGAGAGAGAGAGAGCTTAAAACTGTTCTTAATTGTGAGTGCTACCTCTACCTCGATATTATGGCTTAGCAGCTTATCAAACTTCATTGACTGTACAGATAGGCAAACAAAATTAAGATACTTATAAAAAATCCAAGTTTATTATCCTATCCTTCAGGAGATATTTGTTTTTTTTTAGAACCTGAGGTAACTGCAAACATAAAGCAATCAAAAATTGGTCACAAACAAATCAGATCACCATATAAAGTGCCAATTGAAAAGCAGAGCTCCGATGAAGCAATCAATGTAATGTTCGATAAATGCAGATTGAGTATTAAGAATAAAGTTTCCATGGATAATATGAATAACAATAATGAATTGAGTGACTTAGATAACATAAGTACTAGTTCAATAGAATTAAATAATGATGATAATATATCTACTGAAGAACCTGATGAAATAAATGATGTGGAGCACCAGATAAGTAGAAAAAATAGTACAGAAGTAACTCCGGATTTAGTGCGGAGTGTAGATAACTACATGGAGGATGACGTAGCAGCGCACAGCATAAAACTAGGGGAGTTGCAGATTAGACAAAAGATAATGGAAGAGCAGAATAAGAAACGGAAAGAGATGCTGGCTAAAGCTTTAGCTGACAGGTAAGATTTGCAGTGTTTGCAGTGTTTTTATTTATAATATTATAAAGCCACAAGTTAAAAAAACTCTTAATGTGAATTTTGGAATTTAAAAATCTTAACATTTCATAAAATTTTTAATGATGGTGATAATGATGAATGTCACTGAATCAACGTTTATTACATTTGTATTATCTCTTTATTTAGTCAAATGAATATTACATTTTATTATCTACTTTAAGCTTATTATGCAGTGTTATGTTAGATGTTACAATTAACATAGCCTATCAGAGTTTCCTGTAACTTGTCATTATCAACAGAAAATGCAATTTTATGAAGGACTATTATACTTTATTCAACAGCAAGCAAAGTGGGACTATGTGAGTTTAGGGACTGCTTTTTTATCTTAAGATCATGATTCATGTCACTTTATCATTCTCATTCAAGTACTTGGATTTCTTATCACTAAAAAAAATTCACACACTTGCCTCTGTTATATTTGTAGTAAAGCATGTCTAGAAGAATTTTAGAGCTATGTTTAATAACAAATTCCTTAATCTTATAAGAAAACCTATATGGTGTGTCTTAATGAAATATATTTTTGTCTTCATAAAAAATAAGTTTACAATTCAATTTTTATTCGGTTTTCCAGGACAAAACAAACCGCGGAAGAGGTTATGCGATTGGAAAAGATAAAAAAGGAGTTGCAAATCTTAGATGGGCAGTTTTCACAAGACGTATCATTGCTGAGAAAGAAAATTGACCAAGCGTGTCTTACTTATGCTGATGCAGAGTAAGTTCATTAAAACTATCTTAAGTTAATGGATTTGTGATTTCATTATTACTTTACTAAACTTAATGTTAGTTGGTTGTGATGATAACCAATGAAACAGTCACGAGTCATGACCGTGCCATCACTATCCGCATCAGGCAGGACGTAAAAGTGGCTTAAGCCATAAAAAAATTGTTTATTAGCTACGAACTTGTTATTATAATTTGCTAGTGTATTTTTTATTTATGCGGCCAACATACCATGGAGAAGATCAATAACTTATTACCTCATACAAGCCTCGTAGCCATAACACCTAACACTAATAAATATTTCGGCTATGTTAGAAGTTGGAAAGTTAATAAGTTAGCAAATTCAGAAACTGACCGATTATGAAATTGTCAACTAAAGAATTCAACCAAATAAGAAAAAGGTAATTATAGATATGGAGTAACTAAGAAGACGACTGTCATGGTTGACACCTTCAAAAGATAAATATTAATACAATTTTACATCTTGAAGTAAGTAGCCTCTTGCGAAAGGGATAGTCCATATTGTAAACGGGACCTTATGCTTCTAAACCTTCTGATTTTAAATTATTATAATCCTTTGTTTCAGAAAACACTATTTGAAAGTAGAAAAAGAGTTCTTACAAGCGAAAATCAGCCTACAGAAGGAAAGAGAAAAGAAAGAACTACTTACAGAACATTTGTGTGCGTTGATTACGCACAATGAAACCAGGAAGGCTCAGAAATTGGAAACTTTGATGCTCGAACTTGCAAGTGACAGCAAAAGTTCAATCAGTGACGTGATAGCCCCATCACCAGTTGAGGATGATGATAGTCAAGTAGTTGTAGACGGAGTTTGTGAGAAAACCGGTAAGATGGTTGCACTTTAACACTTATATGACAGACACTCGGTATAAATTCAATTTCCTTTAGGAATGGGAAGGCCGTGCAGTGAAAGTATTATTTTAACGAAATAATGATAAGTTCAAATTGTTTTAACTGAGATTTTAAATAGTTAAAAGTATTTATTGCATTTAAAAGTTGTTGCGATTGTTGTGCCTTATCGTAAAATGTTTACGAATTTAGAGATTTACTAATTGGTCAGTAAAGTATTTTACTTAAATATTTTTTTAACAAATTAATATTTTATCAGATATATCTATTATATTTATGTATGTATTTTAGAGCATTACACATAATAGTGCCTTAAAATGACAACTATTTTTAATAAATATTTGGAAAAATGGAGCAACAAGATAAGCAACGAATGTAAAAGAATGACAGTCGCTGCTAAGTATTTTTGTACGTGTCGTTATTAGGATTAAAATAAGGTATTCAAATAAAACGGAATACTCAATAAACTACTGTATTTTATTTCAACACTATAAATTAAACCTAATCTATTACTAAACAACTATTTCACAAAAATGCATTTACAAATTGGAAGTATCGTAAAATACTCTTTGAATGCTGAACTATATTTTATAATACTGAATAGGTACTATTCTTCATAATAATTACATTATGATGATGTCTATTGCATTGTCTGATAATTACATCCGTTTTGCATTACAAAAAAATCCACACTATTTTCTTATCACTATTAACCTGAACTGGGGCTCTATTCAAATCGGTAGAACCATATCGCCTTTGACTTTTTATCGTATTGTTTTAACTCGGTCGTCATTACTGTAAAGTTTGACACAATACAGAAACGGGTGAGTATCTACTCACATAACTTTTGAAGTCCTATTATCGGAAGTCCGAAAATGTTTCTCATACCATTTTACATCATAATGATCACTCTTCATACTCTTCATAATTTATTTTAGTACTAATGATCGGAACTCCTAAACATCTGAATATATAACGCCAATATTAATGAAGCCGTACACTTTTCACAGTTTCTTAAATATCTTACGTGTAATAAGGTTAGGTTAGGTTAGGTAAGATTTATAAAAAATCTCAAAAATTAACAGTTTCTTAAAAAAAATGCCTTATGAATTGCGATAATTATGACTTAAAAAGTATGAGGAAAAAAATTATGAAGAGTGATTATTATGAATACAAATCGGTAGGAAATCAAAAAATAGCAATAAGAATTTTATGTGAGTCAATATGGACCCTACAGAAACACATCAAAAGCAATAAGGTTTTACCGTGTAGAATTTCAGCCCAGGGCCTTTATTCTAACCGGTATAAAACATGTCGTCTTTGACTTGATATTGTATTGTTTTTAGCTCTGCTGTTGTGCGAGGAAAATTCCACCAATAGGATAGTGAGGCTAGTATAACAAAATAATCCTATTGGTGGATTTTTCCTCGCAACACCGCTTCGCTGCCTCGCACAGCTCTGGTGGAAACGCAGCCTTACTGTTAAGCATCTGTTAAGTAAATAATAAGAGCTTCGACAATAACATAACAGGCCAAAGACGATATGGTTGTACCACTTGGAACCCCGCCCCTGTATAGTTTTAAAGTATTTCGACAAATAATGCGCTTCGGCAATTTTCGTGCTTATTCGGAAATACGGACGGTATTATATTCTAAATTCTAAGTTTCTATAAAAGCGCGATATTTTGTGCGAGTTAAATAGGTATGTACTAAAGGGATCGAATATTGCCGAAGGGCTTATTTATATCGAAGTAGTATCTGGTGTACACTGTTAAAGTTCTCACTTTTGCTTAATAAAGTTCTATAATAGCAATCCACTTTGTACCACAAAATGGGCAGGTTTTCCAACATTTTTTTTCATTAATTTCCGCATAAAAAGGGGTTAGGGGATCACGTCTTTATCTTAATGTTTTTTCCTACATCGTCATATTGTCTCTTGGGTCCCATCCCAACTGTCATTTAACGGATACTAAATTTGCTAAAATATGTAAACGTCGTCTTATTCTGCTTGATAAATATACGGACTTTACGTTCGGAACACCCAATCCACTCCAACATTGCTGAATTCAACTGTTTTATTAACATGCAACCAGTATCCTGTGACGCAATGCGCGTACACTATGCATATTCAACAGAAGAACATTCAACGGCATTTACCAAAGAACATTCTCCTGCCCGTATGCTATCCCCAGTTCCAATAAGAGAACTTGTCGTGGTCTTTCAATATGCTTTTTATTTTGGCGTCGGCGCGGTGCAGTTCTTCCCTTTTGTCTCGCTCCATTCTGATGAGCTCTAGGCCCCGCTTTGCAGCGCAGTGGTAACGTTGACTCAGAGAGGCCTCGGAACCCTTGATGCGCGGTATGTGGCCCGTGTAACCGGCTATTGGAGGGAATTCTGGTGATATTGTGTTTTCTGAAACAAGTAAAATCTGGTGTAAACTAGATTTGATTGAACAGAAGGTTCCGTATGAAACTGTCAGTCGGTGATTTTCCATTGTTCAGATGCTGAAGGCTATATTTACCCACCTTTGTACTTATTTATCTCCCGGAACCGGTTCAGGTCTCGGCGGATCTCGTCCCGTGTATGGATGGTCTCCATCTTGGGCGCGCTTCGGGACCGGATGTACTTCTTGTTGAAATCGGCCTTCCGCCGCAGGGTGCGTTGGTCCTCGGCGAAGTCGGCCAGGCAGTCGTCAGCTGCCCGCCCGTAGGATTTGCCGTATCTAAAGTAGTAGGAGTAGATTAGGGTGGTAGAACCAGTAATGGACATGAGCCCAATGATAGACTCTTGTTTCTTGTTTTACAGAAGATAAGGGTTATTCATTTGTTTTGCTACAATCAATTCATGACCGTATGAAATTCGAATTAAGACTGAAGTGTCCAATACCTGTGAGCTAGAAATGTTCACATTGGTGCCGTCACCCTAGTAGATTAGGTAGGCTTTAAAAAACAAGTATTTGAGCATTCTCAAGACTGCAATCCTAAGACCGCAAATGCGTTCCCAACGCTGAGGACTAACATGGAATGCCTCTATGCTAGTAATTTCACAGGTTGTCTTATCCCCACACTGATATACAGGGTGTTCGGCACATGGACCGTCAATTTTTTTTGGGATATTGTTGGGGTTATTTGTTGTCTTTTCGCCCTTGGACTTAGGGTCACCTAATCCGGTCCATGTGCCGAACACCCTGTATAACCATGCGTGATAGTGCGAATAACGGGGCTTGGCGGTAGGTTAAAGGATAAGATGGTGGATCCGGACGGACTCTGCATAAGAGCCTACCACCACTAAAACCACACACCTAGGTACACTTAACTTAGGTATCTACGGTGGAATATTACGAATAGGTTTCTGAATTTTGATGACACATATACCTACCTACTCAGCCCAATGTACCCTGACCCGTTAGAACGGTCTTACAGTGACATTATAAAACAATTTGTTTGACTCTATTTACGACTTGAATCATAACGTCACTGTGATACAGTTCTACGGTGGGTCAGGGTTCCTTTGGGCTGATAGTACAGTCAAGTGCAAAATATGTATTGAAAGAATCTTCTCATAAATATGTTACGAAGTTCTTATTACACTGGAATAAGCATTGGGAGATATTTTTGAGATGTTGCGTTCTCCCATCTTTTTACATTTGACTGTAGGTACCTACAACCGTATAAATGTGTGGAAACGAGGTGACGTATGTATTTAACGCTACATCATGAGCGATTGGGCTTAGCATAGCGACAGGGTTCTATGGAGGTACAGCGAATCCATTTTAAGGCATTAGTAGATATGCAGATTTAGGCAAGGAAACGTTTGTATAGTTAATGTCTAAAATTACAAGGGTAGGTGCTATTCGTTACCTATTATGACAACTAATAATTGGGCAAAATTACCCCTTAAATAGGTTTGGCGCATTCGTTGTCGTAACAGAAAGAAGCAGTCTTGTGGTTGCTGTCTTAAGACAGTAAAGGCTACAGAGCCCACTTTCTATGCAAGTTTTGGCCTTTTGTCTATTCGTTGGCCCTCTGCATCGCTTAAATAAAATCAGCAGGTGGCTTGTGTACGAGTACTCATATGCAGTGTTCAGAATTTTCACGGCAAAACAAAAGACTGTCGCAAATTTACTAGGGTAAGAAATAATTTTTCATCGATATCGATAGTAAAATAAATAATGGTCCACCAAATAAATATAAATATATTATAAAATACATTAGGTTTGTGTAAAGTTATATCGAAACAGATTCAATTTCTTCTTCAAAATCCACATCAGTACACACAGCAGCACATGCCATTTTATTTGGTTTCTGATAGTGATAAGAGTAGATAGTCATTAATTTTTCGACGTTCTCTGGGAGTAAACGGTTCCGCTTATAACTATAAAAATTCAATTCAAATTCGGCAAAGGCAAAAGGACGGGTTATTCAATATTTTCATTAAAAACAAGATGTCGTTAAGGCTTAAATAATAACTTTTACACTGAATAATCTGTGAATTACCGTTTTTTTTTGCATATTATTTTAAATTATAAAATATTCCATAGTAATTCTCGATATCGATGAAAAATTATTTCTTACCCTAGTAAATTTGCGACAGTCTTTTGTTTTGCCGTGAAAATTCCGAACACTGCCATATGTCTTCTTCACGCTATAAAAAGGTTTTTATTTAGGTACTTTTGGCATCATCACATCCAAGGGTTGGAGTTTCTTGCAGCGCTTCTCCGCAATGATAGTCTTGTCCGAAGCGCTGGTAGACTCGCCCTATATAACCGACGTGTAAAAGCCTCATGTGGCCTATTTACGGAATAAATATTTTGAATTTTGAATTTTGAAGGTATCGTTCCTAGGCATGCTAGCTAAACCCTTCCATAACTCTCACCTAAAGTTCATCCCCGGCACGTAACCCGTGTACCCCGTCATGTGCGTCGGCTGGTGGTTCAGTCCGTCGTACACGTCGCGTTGCGGCGCGTCGCGGCGCGGCATGCGGTCCAACTCGTAGTTATCACCGCGTCGGTATTCTAGCGGCTTACTGGAAAACAGTGGTGGAAAAACCCTTCACTAATATTACACACAGCTGTTGCCCGCGACTCCATCCACGCAGAAAAATAAAACATAGCCTATGTTCATCAGGTAGGATTCTAAGGCCCGTATTAATAAACTCATCTTGGCTGAGATGCCCGTCACAAGATACGTCAAAGTAAATGTCAAACCATAGAACACTGTCATTTTTGACGCATCTCGAGACGAGCATTAGAGTTGAGATTAGTTTATTAATACGGCCCTAGGGGTGAAAGATTAGTTTTAAATGTCCAGTAGTTTCGGAGCCTATTCAATTCAAAAAATCAAGTCTTTCCTCTTGTACGGATGATAGATACAAGCATTTTAAAAAAAAACCTATAAAAATTACCAAGATATAAGCCAAGATTAGCTCCTATCTCTTTCAAGGAAAACAGAATTTAGGGTCCATATTGGCTCACATAAAATTCTTATTCCTATTTTTTGTTTTACTACCGATTTGTATTCATAATAATCCCTCGTCATAATTTTTTACCTCATACTTTTTTGTTCATACTTTTGAAGTCATAATTATCGCAGCTCATAATGCATTTCTTTAAGAAACTGTTACTTTTTGAGGATTTTTATAAATCTAACCTAACCTAACCTAACCTTTTCTACACGTAAGATAATTAAGAAATTTTGAAAAGTGTACTGTTCCATGAATATTGGCGTTATGAATTCAGATGATTATGAGTGCCGATCTTTAGTATTAAAAAAAAATATGAAGAGTATGAAGAGTGACCAGTATGATGTAAAATGGTATGAGAAACATTTTCGGACTTCCAAAAATAGGACTTAAAAAGTTATGTGAGTAGATACGCTCCCCAGAATTTAACATGGAGTTTATATGGCCGACCTGTTACATGACGTCACCGTAGATGTCGGATCTCTATCTAATTACCTAGCAGTTTAAAATGCTTGTATCAATTTTCGCAACTGTTACATGTGTTGTGACATGAATCACCTTCTATTCAAGCTGTGAAAAAAGTCATCAATATTCCCTATTAGCAGTGTTGAAGTGCCTAATAGAGCCAACGCGGGAGGTTTCAGAATGGCAAAGTCAACGTCACTAATACTTAGCCACCATCTTCATCACTCTTATCATCACTGTATTGTACAAGCAGGAAAATAACAAACATCAAAAAAGAAAGAAACACAAAACGTGAACTTATCCCTTTAAGGGATCTCTTCCAGTGAACCTTTGAGCGATTGCGAAACGTTTGAAACTCGTTTGAAATCATCAAATAACCAAACGTAAAATAAAAAAATAAAACATTACTAAATAGATAGTCATTGCTCGCGTGTAGTGCGTCATTCGAACTTAGTTTAACGCTTTTAGCTCTTACTTGAACAGTCCATTGGACTTGATTTCTCTGAGTATCTGCCTCGTGTTGTCTCCGTAGCATTTGCCGTAGCGGAACTTGAGCATGGGACAGTGCCCCGTGTACCTGTAACAAAAAACAATTTTCAAACTGGCACAGATAATACGCATATAATATACCTATACACCTTGAAGATAATAAGACACATATAATATACCTTGTGCACATTCGTCCAAAAATGTGGTCTACCACCTTATAGTCCTAGCGGTACGCCAGAAAGTTCTGCAAATGGTGTTAAAGGCATGAAGATCGGAACGATTGATCTTTAGGCCATAATAATCAGTTTGACCCGTTGCACGAAAAAAAGCAAAAAAAGAGAGGAGTTATGACGTCATATTGTTTTTGTATGGAGAAAAAAAAAATCAGAAACCTATCGAGTGTGGTATCTAATGAAAGGGCTTACTAAGCCGATTCTAAAAATATATCACATCACTATATTTCAGTTACTTGGTTTAAATTAAAATAAAAATCATTTTCAAAACATACCAACTTTAGGCTCTTCCAGACATGATACGGATCATTATTCGTAAACCCTAAAAGACTTAGACCTATTAAGTATAATGTAGAATCGAACTCAGAAGTAGCTGTACATTTAAGTAACTACCACAATACAGTCAGCAATAGAAATAGATTGTCAGTCGAAGAGTTCAAAATTATCTATACACGATTATATTGTCAAGAGAATAAGGTAATTTTGAGCTATTTGAATGCCCACCTACATTCGCTGCTTTTATACAATACTGCTACAACTCAAAAAATTATGACGTTGTAAAGAAAACTTTAAGTAGAAAGTGTTCTGAATTTAAATGCAACAGCGACTCATTTTGAGATGCCGCACTCTTGCATAAAGGCAAATTATGCGGACTATAAGTACCTGCAAGCTACAAGCCTAATAAAGCTTAGTTTGCGACAAGTTCAATTTGTGTGAATCTGTCCTCTGATATTTATTTATTTTCACTTCTAATGCTCTTAAAATGTTACTTTAGTCTCTGCACATCGGGACTATGAAGCTTCTTTAATTTACTTTAGAAACCCTAAAGAACCAATCACGCTGATTGTGAATGGAGGTTTATCGCCATTTTCAGTGATTGTATATAGAATATTTTTAGGGCGTGGAAATAACCTCAAAATGACAATGTGTAAACGTATTAAAAATATATATTTAATTCAGTGAAACACGATTAATGATTGCGAAAATGAATCTATTTAATTATATTAAGGATGAATACATTTTTAAATTGTTAATTAGTTTTAAATAGTTTTCAAGTTTGAATCTGTTGCCTAAATATGAAAGCATTTAAAGCGTCACTTTACAAAAAAAACGCAGAACAAATTTGTTAGAAACCTTGGCATAATAAATATGGTAATTTTTTATAGAATGTCGTTTTTATTCCTCGCATTCAAAGTGAAAATTAGAGTGTATAACGCGAGAGTAAACAACTATAATTACATTCGAACTATAGCCAACCTAAAAACATCTCGTCTCATTATGGCTTGTGTTAGTCCCTTGTTCAACAATCTACTATTATTATCATTCCAGGCGGCGAGGCTCACAATTATTGGACACTGTATTGTAAGGGTCGTTTTTTGTACATTTATACATACATACATACATTAAATCACGCCTGTTTCCCAGAGGGGTAGGCAGAGACCACTTCATTCCACTTGCTACGATCTTGACAAATTTATTTCGCTTCTTCCACATTCATACATATCGAGTCATGCACGCACGTCGGTTTCGGGTAGGTACTTAAGATTCGGCCCTTTTCCAGTATTTCACCGATTTGACTCGAAAAAGTACGCCTAGGGCGGCCCCTTCTTCTTCCTTCTGTACATTTTCATTTTCAAAATATAAGCTTCTACTTACTTAAAAACCGATCGGGTAAATTGTCTATTAAAGTCCTTGGAATCGATTTAGGTTGAACAGGTTTAGATATGATTGTGCCCTCAAGCGAAGCAAAGGATGACTAGCAAGGGTGTAAGTAAAACGATATTTTTATTGCAAGAACATATTTACTGGTCCATAAATTCCATCAGGCTACGATATCGAAACTCTTCCCTCGTAATCCAATCAAGCTCCCACGGACGGATTTTCCTCAGTAGGGAGTAGCAAGGGTACACGAAGATGAATTATCTTCTGAGCTGATTCTTACTATATTAATTTACTAACAGTATTATTAATTTATTCTTTGATAAAACAGAGTTTTACGTGTCAAATCACAGTAATTCTACATTACATACATACATACATTAAATCACGCCTGTTTCCCAGAGGGGTACGCAGAGACCACTTCTTTCCACTTGCTACGATCTTGACAAATTTCTTTCGCTTCTTCCACATTCATACATCGAGTCATGCACGCACGTCGGTTTCGGGTACTTAAAATTCGGCCCTTTTCCAGTATTTCACCGATTTGACTCGAAAAAGTACGCCTAGGGCGGCCCCTTCCGACCCGTCCACTCACTAACATTTTATTTATTCATTTATTAACAGTATTATTAATTTATCCTTTGATAAAACAGAGTTTTACGTGTCAAATCACACTAATTCTACATTAATTTCTATAAATATTGTATTAAATAAGTAGCATGCAGGTTTGTTAGGTTGGTATATTTTATATTTCATGTTTATTCACATTGGTTAGCGATAAAATAATCTATACAAAGTATGTCAGTATATTTATCTAGTTTAACTGTTGAGAAAGCCGTCAATAGCATATTTTATTATGAGGCGTTTTGTTAATAAATTAATTAGCCTTTAATTTATTAATAAAACGCCTCATGTTTGGCGTAGTTTTGATTTCTAGGATTGTACAGTGTTATTTATTTCAACGCTATTAACAGATATATTCTCTGGAAAAGTTGAAAGCAAGTAACTTACCATGTACCAGTCACCATCAAATTATATTATAATATAATAGTAGAGTATACATGGTGATTAAAATTATCTTAACGCCCTATTGCCTTTAATACAATAGAGTCGAGATCAGCTATACAAAAGTATCCTTAAACTTAGAATTAAATTCATTTAGCGAATGACAACTTTTGTAATTATCATGCTGTCAAAATGGTGAAATTCACACGAAAATTCAGATTTGAATTGACATTAACACAGGCAATGTCAACTGAATGAATTTCAGGGCCACTATGGAACTATTTATGTAATGGTAACGTAATAAAAAACATCTAAAGCCGCATCTAAAGCCGCATTTAACCAAACTTGGAATAAGACTTACTCTTAGATTAGTCTATACAAATTCAACGTTTAATCTAGGTATAAGACCTTATTCCAGTTTGGTCGAATGCAACCTAAGAGACTGATATATGTTATGTGATAGGTAAAGACTGTACTAAGAAGAACTAACTAAGGTACTAAGTGACAAACATTATGGACAGGTTACAATATACTCTGAAAAGGACAATGCTTTTTAATTACCCCCTCTTTCAAGTCACAACAATGAAATCATCATAAAGCTACCCTGTAAAATTAAAAAACTGTATCAATCACAAAGGACAATCTTCATACAAGAAGCAGTATCCAGACGCCACATGCAGCACGAACGGGAAGTCACAATCGCACCGCGTCCAATCGCAGATCACCCCCATGGCTTTTGCGACTGGTTCGTCGCAGGTCCGTTGGGAGGGAGTGGAGCGACACTCGCTGTGTAGTTCATGCATGTGCTCTGGGCACTTCGCTACACCTGGATAGAGACCTTTGTTATTCAAAAGTAATTGTTTTCCGAAAAAGAAATCAACATGTTCAACATAATAGCTAATGGAACTTCAGACACTGCCTACCTGTGCCGGCATCTCTCGACCTCGGTTAGGAGACTGGGGGATTTTTACCTGCCTTACATATTCATATGTGTAATTGAGGAAAATACTGCATGGCATGGGTGAGTCATCCAAACCAGTATGGGGAGTTCAGAAACTGTAAGCGGGTAAGGCGGAATCTGAGTTTTGACATTTGAAAACGGGGCAAGAGATGTCGTCCCAGTTGTCCGCAGTGTGAACAATGGTGTGCGGACAACTGGGAGTCCGAGATGTCGGACCATGCTCCGTGTAGGGTTCTGGCGCCATTTTAATAGTTATCCAACCAAACTCTAAAAAGACCCGGTATGTATGTATTCATTTAAATCTTTTCAATTTTTACCTTTTGAAAGATCAACCTTAGCGTTTCCTTATCGTTTTTTTTAATATTAAAAACGGTTGACCAATAATGTCTAGTCAATTTGGAATAATGCCCTGCTAACGCTACGATCTTAGCACGTAGCAGTGTTTTTCCACTTCGTAGCAAAATCCGCTACAATGGGTCTTTATGTTCAATTTGACAATGCTACTTTGCTCCCCACGGGTAATTATACTCCTTGGTTATATTGAGGTGTTCTGTATCGTACGTAAATAATTCTATTGCTTTCATTCACTTCGTGTATCGATTCTTTTTAGCAATTTTTTTTTCAGCATAACTGACGTAATAGTTACTATGGAACATAATTACCTATGGAGAAGCAATGTATAAACATTTTCCGGAGCAATTTCACCAAACCATGATAAATGTTAATCGGTTGTTAGTTCATACATTTTGACTGGGTTAACACTCTAACCCCCTTACTTATAAACATGGAATAAGCTTGGAATAGTTTATGCCATCTTTTGTCCTTATCTATAATTGTGACATTTGCATCTGACAGAAAGTGACAAAATATGGCATTGTTATTTTGTTGGAGAAATTCGACATAAATCAGGCATTTTTTAAATTAATAAGATTGTGAAGCTGAATAATTTAATTTTTTTGAATATGCTGTAGTTACTTATTATGAAAACGTAGGTCTGTAAATTATCCTTTTCAATAAAAAAATATGGAAAAAACAAATGAACATAAAAAAAACGGAAACTTACAAACCTAGTTTATCATAATTTCTAGAACATCTTAAAAAATGTAGAAAGCGGACTTGATTTACGGAGTGAGAAATGTTATCACCTGTAGCCGTTTATAATAATGAAGAAATTTATTAATCACAGAGTGATACTTACATGTGCCGTTAAAAGACAGGCATCCTTTTAGCCCAACTTTGGCATAATACACAGCATTTGTAACGCACAATATCATCGATAAAACCAACACGAGTTCCATATTGCTTTCCCTTCGGTTATCTGTCTGCAATTGCTTGCTTATTTTATTAAATACTACAGTTTTTTAGGGTTCCGTACTCATGACTGATGGAATAGGTGAAATGGTCCACACAAAGAGTCGTAAACTAAAATTATGAATTTAGAAATTAATAAATTAATATATTTTTAAAAAATGCTTTATAGTTGAAAAGAGTATTAGGTAGGTACTTTTTTTAAGATTTTTGCATTTTTTGCAATAGGTGCGTCTCATTTTTAGGTAAGAAGGTAATCAGCTTGAAACATAATCATAATAAAATCATGGGAAATTGCATATAAGTATCTCTACTTATTAGAAAATGATCTATTAAATACATGAAAAATAAAATATTTGTTTCTGAGTCATGGATGTTTTCAATGTATATATAATGTAATGTAATGTAATGTATGTATGTATTTTTTTTTGGACTTATGTGTTATATTTTTCTTCTTTCTATGTAGGTATTTATTTAAATCGTTGTCTAGTACCCATAGTACAAGCTTAGAGCTTACTTTGGGACTAGGTCAATTGGTGTGACATTGTCCCGTTTTTTTTTAGTTAACAGTTATGTTATTTTTGAAAAAAGATAAATCTTTGTAATGCAGTTGATGAAGTAGGTGAGTAGTCTGTTAGCAAAAACATTCGGTTAGATATAGCATAAGTTCATATTAGAGCTAGTGAAAAAGGTGCAAACCCGAATCTTATTTTAAGACCTATTGCACTATAGATAGAACCTACCTATCTATGTCCCATAATAGCGTGTGGCTTCTAAAAGATAAAATACCAACAGCAAGTATGAACAAGATTTTTTTGGAGTTACTAATATTTCAAACAAATAAGCCGTAGGTGCGGAACCCTCAAACCCGGAGTCCGACTCACACTTCATCAGTTTTTATTGTTGTGATAAAGTATTTCCGACTTTTATCAATAGCTGTTACAAAACAATCATCACCCGAAGCAACAAGGTGAAGACAATGACCATATGACAATGGGCAACCCGAGATTTGAACCCAGAAGCTTCCTTTTCTGTAACTTGTTCTTTCAAATCTGGCTCTTATGCTTTTAAGACAAGCTGTAGGCAGTATTTTTGGTAAAAATCTACTGTGAACTATACTTGTTTGCAATTTATCTGTATTTAACTGTGATAATTTTACCATTTTTTCTTTAGGTACTTATTTGTGTCAGTTACGCGGTAGTATGCGGAATTTCGTCATTTTGGCGCCATCAGTACCAAAAGTTCGACCCACATGGGGGGTTCCACGCGTGACAAAGTTTGGATAAGGCATCCGTCACCTTCAGACACGTCAATAAGTACGAGAATGACCGATGCTTTATCCATATTTGACACGCGATATACCTAGTCCTGCCATAATTAAGTTCTGTCACTGAGATTTGTTACAAAAATGTTTTCATAAATCTATGCATAAATCAAAACATGAATTAATATAGATTTACGAAAAAATATAATGTAGGTATGCTAAATTATTGCAATAGGTTGATGTACAAGCTTTAAGTATTTCTGTTTTGGGTTGTTTGAGCATGGTAAAAAACACGCGACGATGATGGTGCTCTTATCGATTACCTATAGCTTTTGTAAAAGTTGACGCAGCTTTAGACCAGGGTCGATAATTTTTAAAACAAAAAAAAATAATAGTAGGATGAAACCCATTAGAAAAGGAGGGGAATATTATAAAAATAAAAGGAAAAATAATTTACGGGCGATCTGAGGTCGGGAAGGGGATGGGGGTGAGTTTTTAAGGGTAAAAAACGGTTTTTCTCGATTTCCGGCAAAACTAAAAGTCCTATCGAAAAAAGTCAAATGGCAAAGTTGTAGGTAATAAAAAGATCTAAAACTTTTGTATTTACACTTTTTTCACATAACCTCAAAATTTATGTGAAAAATCCAAAAAACCAAGTTTTTGGTTTTTTATTTTTATCTTTTACAAATTTTTATTTTTTTTAACGAAATTTGGTGAAAACTTACCTTTTTATGTCCCAAATACGCTGTAATTTATTTGATTAAAAATATTTATTTTTTCACCTTATTTTGAATTAATATCGAAAAAACACCCTAATTTTCAATCGAAAATTCACCCGTCAAAATATCAGCTTTTTTCAAAAAGTTGGTATGGTTTCTGTTCGTTGAAATCTCTACTTTCCGATGGTGAAAAAATATATATATATGTTACTACAGTAAATCTTCTCAGAAAATGCAATCATCCATACTGATAATCTGAAAAGACAAAATCGAATTAATAATGCCTTCACTATTTTATCGTGAATAAACTCCCATGAAAAAAAAAATATTAAAGAAATAAATGTCAAAATGTATAAAAAATATATTATTATTATAAATCTATTAAAAATGTATAAAATATATATGGAAATCGGCCAAAAGTTTGTTATTAAAAATATATCGAATACTGGTTAGGCTAACGGTTGTAACAGCTGCTACGAAATATATAGTATATAATAGTAGGTATGTATGTAGTACGACCCAGACCCGCCTAGCCCCTTCCCCACTTCTCCACGAAATACCTTTTGATGGCCTACAATTTTTCGTAGGTCACTCAGGTATATCTACTCAGATATATATAATTTATCTTAAAATAGTTATAAATAGGCATCTACGCATATAATATATTTATTATTATATATATATACACGGTATTTCGTGGAGAAGTGGGGAAGGGGCTAGGCGGGTCTGGGTCTTACTACATACGAGTACATACCTACTATTATATACTATATATTTCGTAGCAGCTGTTACAACCGTTAGCCTAACCAGTATTCGATATATTTTTAATAACAAACTTTTGGCCGATTTCCATATGTATTTTATACATTTTTAATAGATTTATAATAATAATATATTTTTTATACATTTTGACATTTATTTCTTTAATATTTTTTTTTTCATGGGAGTTTATTCACGATAAAATAGTGAAGGCATTATTAATTCGATTTTGTCTTTTCAGATTATCAGTATGGATGATTGCATTTTCTGAGAAGATTTACTGGAGTAACATATATATATTTTTTCACCATCGGAAAGTAGAGATTTCAACGAACAGAAACCATACCAACTTTTTGAAAAAAGCTGATATTTTGACGGGTGAATTTTCGATTGAAAATTAGGGTGTTTTTTCGATATTAATTCAAAATAAGGTGAAAAAATAAATATTTTTAATCAAATAAATTACAGCGTATTTGGGACATAAAAAGGTAAGTTTTCACCAAATTTCGTTAAAAAAAATAAAAATTTGTAAAAGATAAAAATAAAAAACCAAAAACTTGGTTTTTTGGATTTTTCACATAAATTTTGAGGTTATGTGAAAAAAGTGTAAATACAAAAGTTTTAGATCTTTTTATTACCTACAACTTTGCCATTTGACTTTTTTCGATAGGACTTTTAGTTTTGCCGGAAATCGAGAAAAACCGTTTTTTACCCTTAAAAACTCACCCCCATCCCCTTCCCGACCTCAGATCGCCCGTAAATTATTTTTCCTTTCATTTTTATAATATTCCCCTCCTTTTCTAATGGGTTTCATCCTACTATTATTTTTTTTCACTTTTTATTATTTTTAAAGGCTTCTACCCTGGTCTATTATCCAAATTTATATGACGTTTTAATCAGACTTATTCCATTAACGATATAGGTAAATAAATATATTGTAAATAAACTGAAGATTTCCTTACACAATCGCCAATATTCATGTATCCCTAAATCGACTTAACGATTTTGCATGAATTTTTGAAAAATTCGAAATCTCTCCATAATGATCTTTCTTCATAACATTAGACTGAGAACCGTTTCAAGTCTAATGCTAGTCTTTAATATGGCTTGAGAACAAAAGGTTTCAAAATATGATAGACGGGCAAACCCGATTCCTGAAGAATGTCTGCTCCCTGTTTTAATGGGCTGTTAGACGTCCCTCTCCCTTGAGATAAAAATGCAATAAAGAAGTAATTGAAAATATTCTTCTATAATTCTGTAGGACTACAAGCTGCATTCTGGAAAAGTAAGACTTAAAAAAACAGAAAATTATAATTTATTAAAAGTAAAAGAGTTAAAAAAAACTTTTGAGGAAATTCGGTAAGCCTCGCACAAGCGCGAGTGAAATCCGAAGGACTTTTTAAAAACTATCACTTTACTTCCTTGCTACGAAACATTAGAAACATACGAAACAAATCTATAGAAATGTGTGTAGCATTAAAATAAATTTCGTCCGTTAGCCTAGGTCATTAGATTTATCTTACTACTACTTCGGTCCTATCTAGGTACTACTATATACTATATACTATAATAAATCAACAAAATATTCAAAAATGTAATTTGCACAACACACACTTCAGTTGCCGATTATAGTTATGATAAATTTGCTAATAAAAGCAGAGTTCAAAAAATCCAAACCCGACGTATCTCCTACTATAGCCATTAAGGAACCACCTTTCAAAGGAAATTGCCTATGGCAATCTTTCGTCTTCATCATCATACCAGTTTGATGATACTATATTATTGTAGGTACCTATTGTCATCAGAATCGCATAAGCATGCAATATGTCAAGTCAAGCGATGAATAAAAGTAGGTTAAAATCGACTCCCTAGATTTGTTCATATCTCTCTATTCAACCAATTAGAGAGGGGATGGTGGACACTCCACCGACAAGACCATAGCCCTTAAAAGGTTCCCCTACGGAATCCCTAATTGTCATTTGTCCTAATGCATCGTTTGTCCGAATTTTTGTTTATCCTAAAACCATTTCTGCTTAAATTTTAAAACTTTTTAGTGTTGTTATAATACAACCCTAACCTAACCAAACCGCAGATATAATTGGAAAACTTAAAAAATTGCCTGACTCAGCTGAATACCAGTTTAGTCACCTGTCACGTGGATGGTGAAATAGGGGGCAGATTTCAGCCTATTCCAAAAACAGGAACTTGATGAAAATTATCTTGCAAGATTTGACCAAAACAACACGTCAAGCTAAATAAAAACTTGTAATAAATCGAACGCCAAAGCTAATTCGGTTTCCATAACTAATTTTGATGAAGGTGAACGTTCCAGCTAGCGAGCTGATAAGAGTAGTGAATAGTTTAAGATAATTGTTGGCTAGCCGCCAGACACGAGTTGGAACCCGGGCCGCTTTAGATATGGCGGTGGATATGTATATACACAAACATACAGACCAAACAGGATTACAATGAAGCATTAATAGAAACAATGGATGCCATAATATTAAAAAAAACTTTTTTTTTCAAAAACACTGCAACATTGCCCTGTGTTTGCCGGCTTATTAATTATCCTTCATGGACAGCTGATCATAGTAACCGATCTTTTTCCTTACGAGGTTCATAGCTGACTTCAAAAAACAAAAAGAGGTTGAGGATGGAGGTTCTCAATTCGTCGAAATGCCGAGGAATATTTTTAGACTGAATTAATTGTTATTCATTGTAATTTCAAAGGTTGTCAAAATAACTCGAGTCAAGAGTCAATGTCAGATATCGGTTGTAGTTGCGACAAGTACAAATAAAAGAGATCTCATATTATAACCAACATAGTATGTGTAAAAAATATTATGGCAGACGATAATAGACCCACCGTACCTATCAATTATACCTAAGTAGTTTGTATTATAAGCTGTTAAAAGCTGCCAAGTTTAACTTAATGTAAGATAGAGCTATAGGAGTCATGACTGTATCTTTGGTTTCATTCATAGTCTGGAACTCATAAGGACAGCTCAGAATATGATCCCTGAATATTGTCTAAACATAGGCCACCTATGCGCTATTATTGCGCTACTAGCATTTCTATTCATTTCGTTTTTAAACCAATCGCGTCATCTACCAGTACGAGTATACGAAGAGTCACGTGATATACAAGTGACGCGATTGGTTAAAAAATTAAACGAATAGAAACGCTATTTAGTGTAATTAATACATCTTAGCTAGTGCCACTGAAATCATAGTTTATTAGAACTTATGTACACTTTTAGGCGGCGTACATTTCTGCTGAGTATAGATTTAGAGAGATTAATACGGCGGATTATTAATATGAGATAAGAATCAGATTATGAATTCTTTAGTCTTATCCAATCACGAACTGAGGTTCCACTTATGCACTTTGAAAATCGAAGTTATCTTAGCTCCGTCCTTCTCTCTTGATTTAGTCTCCAATGACGAGTGACAAGGATAGAGCTAACGTAACTTCGAACTTGGACTCTGGCTGACCTTCTATTCTACTGGTTTAAACCAGATTATAGCCTGGCATAGCACATAGGCTACTTTTTAACCGGGAAATTGGAGAGATCCATACGGAATAGCGATCAACGGCTTCTACGCGGACGGAGCTGCGCGTAAAAGCCATTGGAAAAGAAATAAAAGGACACGTAAAAATAAAGGGTAATTTAATTACAATAATAGACAGAGATAAAACTAAAAACTTAAAACATAATTATCCTAATTATTGCTAAGAGTTACTACAATAAATATATATGCCATATAAAATACTCATACGTAGGTATAATAGTTATATAATACATAATGTATTCAAAGTGTATTCTTCCGATACAAAAATCAGGATCAACATACTAGAGGGCGCTGATATCAATCGGCATACACAATTTCTCTATGACTAAGTATACATTAACGTTACTTGATCGATAGAAGATAAAAGACGAATCATTCGGCGATGGTTTACACCTAGGTCTAGAAAAGGATAGAACTATATGACTTCTACAACTTTATCCCTTTCACAGCCTGTAACTTGGCAAGGTAACACCTTGATGCGTCATGACGCGTAAAACGAAAAGGTAATAATAAGTATGATAATTTACTTACGACGATGACTTTATGGGTTAATCAGTTCAGCCTTAGCGAGACCCTAACTTGACTGGAATAACAACTAACCCCTATTGGTTCTATGTAACGTGTTATAATATAAGGGTGCACTTAAAGCCTAGAGGGCATAGAACCCCGCTGATAAAATTTCCAAATAACTTATATAACTACCTCCTGTATTCGATATCAAAACTGCCCTCTTAAGCCAAATAGGTAATATCTCTGATAAAACTTCTATACCAATATCAACCTTATTACTAACGAACGATAGTTAAAACGGCTTTGTTTCTTGAATTTGGGATACTGCTTATTGGTTATTGGGAGGGCAGAAATAAACTCTAGAATCTAGAGTTTAGATCAGCGTTTCCTAAGTTTTGCGTCAAGCTTCCCTAATAATAAAAAACATTTTCTTTTTTCGAATCAGTAAAGAAACGCACATATAACTTTAAAAACATCGACCGATAGTAGCAGAAAGTATGCGATGACATCCTTTAGCAGCAGAAAGTATGCGATGACATCCTTTAGCAGCAGAAAGTATGCGATGACATCCTTTAGCAGCAGAAAGTATGCTATGACATCCTGTAGCCGCTGAAAGTATGCAATGACATCCTTTAGCTTGTGATAGCATACTCTGACTAGCAATGCGTATAGTGTGTCTGAAATCATCCAGCTAAATGCGATTAGATACTAATAGATTTAACTCTAAGGCCCGGCACCCACAATCTGCACGGCATGGGAAGGGATCCTTCGGCATGCCTATACGCAGGCGCACAGTAATGGCAATTCTAACGAGGAGTTATTAGGGATGCCGAGGTCCGATTAGGAAACTCGAAGAATTCTCAGGGATGCCGAGGAGTTCTGAGGCATGACGAGGTCTGCTAAGGAATACCGAAGAATTCTCGGGGATGCCGAGGAGTCCTCAGGCATGGCGCCTAGGAATGCCGAAGAATTATCAGGGACGCCGAGGAGTTCTCTGGCATGCCGGGGTCTGCTTAGGGCCGCTACCGAAGTCTACCGAGATATGCCAAGGCATCCTTAGGTATGCCTTACAGTACCGAAGTTTGTCAGGTTATGCCGAGGCGTCCTTAGGTATGCCTTACACTACTGAAGTCTGTCGAGGCATGGCGAGGCGTCCTTAGGCATCCGATGACAGTCGAGGTATACTTTGGCAGTCATGCCTTGCCATACCGTGCCGATAGTGGGCGCCGGGCCTACCTCTAACCGCCACCGCTGCGTGCACGCAACGCGGACGTTGACTGAACGCGTTGTATTGCCTTAACTTTACGGCAGCCATCTTTGTACGTCCTACAAGTAAAATCCTGATTTAGATCAAGGCGCGGATACTGTCTTCATCCTCGGTGAGCTTTAACTTTTTCGGCCTGTACTTCTTTCGGCTCCGCCTACGATGCGCCATGCCAATGCCACATTTGTCTTGCTGTACGCACAAGCCAGTATCCTCATCCAGAATTAATCCGTTATTGCAGTCACAGCGAGACCAGCCGCATGTAAAACCTGGAAATTTCAAAGTTAAAATGTGAATATATTGATTGCATGTCACGTTACACAAAACAACAGATTGAACAACAAACAGGTACGGTCACGATCGTTAATTTGGGACCCATTCCAAGAAAAATATGCTTGAAGTCGTCCGTGTCATTAGAGATGTCACGTCATTTGTATCTTTTAGGAAACTCAACCTTATTGTTGTAGAATGTCAGATTGACTTTGGACCTAAGGTGGGTACCAAATTAAAGATTGTGACTGTACCTACATCTGACGCCCTGTAAGGGCACATCAAAATGCGAGAGGACGACGGCTATACTACATATTACATTGTTCAATTTATTTAGTATATAATACTTTTGTCACTAAATGATATATTTTACACAGTATGTTGGTGCGTCTACAGCATATGGTATATTATATTTCTACGCAGAGTCACGGGTTACAGCTACTTATATACACCTAAAGTGTAGGTGTAAGGGAAGGCGCAGGTCCTCTGCGACACGGTGTCTTCATCGCAGCGCGTGTGGTACGAGTGCATGTCTGGCGGACATGACACCACGCCTGAAACAAATTCAATGGGGTCACAAACAGCATCCAAGGTTAACTGACCACTATAGACAAGATTCACAAAAGGTCAGTTAACTGTGTTGTTGATGGTACGTCACGACATGGTTATAGCTAATGTCTATCTCAAAAGCATACCATTTATTTTTTATTATTAAGTGGTTGCTGAGAAAAAAAAGCATTGAACATTATAGAACACTCAGTATATCAGTATTTGTTAGGTTGCTTTGAGCTAGTGGTCGGAATGACGTCATTTTGTTTGTAACCGTGATTTGTTTTTAGGGTTATACTTAACCCTAAAAACAAATCACTCTTAAGCCAAATAGGTAATATCTCTGATAAAACTTCTATACCAATATCAACCTTATTACTAACGAACGATAGTTAAAACGGCTTTGTTTCTTGAATTTGGGATACTGCTTATTGGTTATTGGGAGGGCAGAAATAAACTCTAGAATCTAGAGTTTAGATCAGCGTTTCCTAAGTTTTGCGTCAAGCTTCCCTAATAATAAAAAACATTTTCTTTTTTCGAATCAGTAAAGAAACGCACATATAACTTTAAAAACATCGACCGATAGTAGCAGAAAGTATGCGATGACATCCTTTAGCAGCAGAAAGTATGCGATGACATCCTTTAGCAGCAGAAAGTATGCGATGACATCCTTTAGCAGCAGAAAGTATGCTATGACATCCTGTAGCCGCTGAAAGTATGCAATGACATCCTTTAGCTTGTGATAGCATACTCTGACTAGCAATGCGTATAGTGTGTCTGAAATCATCCAGCTAAATGCGATTAGATACTAATAGATTTAACTCTAAGGCCCGGCACCCACAATCTGCACGGCATGGGAAGGGATCCTTCGGCATGCCTATACGCAGGCGCACAGTAATGGCAATTCTAACGAGGAGTTATTAGGGTGATTTGTTTTTAGGGTTAAGTAACCAAAGGGTAAAAACGGAACCCTATTACTAGAGTCTGTCTGTCTGTGTGTATGTCACCAGGCCTCAAGGTAAGGTGTACCTCATGAACCGTGATAGCTAGACAGTTGAAATTTTCACAAATTATATATTTTTATTGCCGCTATAACAACAAATACAAAAAAAAGGGGGGGGCTCCTATATAACAATCGTGGTTCTTTTTGCCGTTTTTTGCTCGATATTAATAACGGCAACTGGTAGACGTTTGAATAATCACAGAATATATAGTTGTATATTCACTTTACAATTACAATAAAATAAAATAAAATAAAAAATTAAGGGGATATGATTTTTATAGATTATGGTACGGAACCCATCGAGTCCGACTCGCATATGGCCGGTTTTTGTAACTCTAGCACTAGCTGTGACGTAGGAAAGACCAATGTACTTAGCGTTAAAGGCCCTTAGCTATTAGCAGAAATTTATTTATTTATTCTCTCTGTTCTCTCATTTCTCAGAGCAAGTTTTTTTTTTAAATTGTGTGCTTCTGAGACAAGCTTGTATACTATAAGCATAATTTAAAACACCTTTTAAAATAAAGTTCCTCAATTAACTGGTGCTGAAAACGAACAATATTGTTACTACTTTGGAAACAACTCGTATCTGATAGATGTATTTAATATTTAAAGATATTTTGAACTTAATTCTTTTCAAGTTTGTTTAAAATCGTATGTCACGAAATCTGAGATATGAGTTTTTTTCAAAGTAATGTAAAGTTACCGATGACGTGACTCCCTTCAATAGTGGAGACAGATTTAAAGAAGAACAATGTTACATAAAAAGATACTCACATTTCCCCCGGAACAGCAGACATCGAAAGGGATTAGATTCGCTAACGCCCCAAAGTTTAAGAAAAAGCAACGAAAGCAATGCAAGAGCCTTCATTGTCTCGTGGCCGATACGTTACTGATTATTTTGATGAAGCACAACAGTCTTCCCACGTCTTGATGTTTGTTTGTTTTGTTGTTTTGTAAACAACATTACAATTCCCGTCAATAATGTTAACTGGGCTAACATTTGTCGGATTTGTGCCAGTTTTGTTAGTAAATCAGTGCATGAGTCCAAAAAAAACATGTACTGACTTACAGACTAGACTGACGGGTCGATTGTTGAGAAGCGAGTTATATACATCGCATGCGAAGGAACGTCACAAAACCAAATAATTAAAAATATAACAAAAAAATCCGCTGCTTAAAAATATCAACAGCGGGCCTAGTATAATTTAATAATTCATAATTAATAATTCATTTATTGCATTTATGGGTTTTACAAGGTATTAAGGCTAAACATGGTTCCAACATAAACCCTGTTAGGGCACAGCAATAACAGTTAAACTAATTTAAATTTATTCTTTAAATTATCGATGCCTTATAACTAAAAAACTCTTGTAGGCTATAAAAACCTTTATTTATTAGGATTTTTTTTAATTTATTAAAAAACAAAGCCCTATCTATCGCTATCTATCTATCTAATGCTTTTAAATCTCCAGGAATATGATTGTATACTTTTACAGACATATGGTGTGTACCCGTATTTACCATTTATAATTTTGTAAAATAACTGACCAGTTTGTTTCTTTTCCTCAGATTTTGAGATCTAGGGCAATTGTCCCGTGTCTGTTTAAATAGATCGTTCTGCCAGCGTAAGTATGGCTAGGTCTAAATCGCGTGTCGAATGTTGATAAAGCATCCGTCACTCTCGTACTTATTTACGTATCAGAAGGTGACGGATGCCTTATCCAAACTTTGTCACGCGATAAACGCAGCCATATTAGGCCCCTGCGGGCCTAAGTAGTAGTATGGCTGCGTCTATATCGCGTGTCAAATATTGATAAGGCATCCGTCACTATCGTGCCTATTTACACGTCAGAAGGTGAGAATCAAGGCTCTATGTATAATATATAGGAAATTGTAAGAGTAATACACAAGTATAACTATACTTACGTATTTGTGTATCCTTCTGCATTGTCCTTGCTTATTCTACTCCAAGGTCCCAAAGAAAAAAAAGAAAAAGATTGAGGAGATCTCATATGAGATGTTCGCCTATGTACATTATCTATATTGATGCAAACATGTCTTGTAATTTCTTATGTGTACCTAATACCTAAATCAATACAATAGCTTCATATTTCTGGAAAGAAACTAAAACCAGAAAAGTATTTTCTAGAAAATCACTGTCATCCGTTGAGCGTTGTCACTTTTCTTGTGTTTTCCTTTTTACGAGTATTGTTTGCCAAACTTCGGACGGTAAACAGATATCATTTGGAATGTGCACTTAAAATAGAATAGAATAGAAAATGTTTATTCAACGCACACAGAAGAAAATGTGCACTTAAAATAGAATAGAATAGAAAATGTTTATTCAACGCACACAGAAGAAAAACAATACGAAAATATAACGTAAAAGGATGACGTTACGTTGACTAGGATCTCTCTCAGCATTGTTGCGCAGTGAAACTGACTTAAAATAAATAAGTTTCTGACAAAAAAATCATTTTTGGGATAAGCTTTTATTGCCGACTGTACTTTTTTTGCACAGTCGTCATGTACTTTTCAAGACTATTCTAACAAGTCCTAACGCGACGGGTTTATCATGTGTAATTTAGGAGTTCCTATGGCCACCCTGAGTCTCTATCATCAGACCAGCTCGATGGTACTATATTATTGTATTGTCATCACAACTAAAGGCGTATGCAAATTTTCACCTTCATCGGAAACCGGGAAGTGGGTCAAATTTAACTTGCGAGATTTGTGACAGAGCTTGTTAGAATGGTCTTGAAGAGTAAATGAAGACTGCAAAAAAAGTACACTTAGCAACAAAAGCTTGTGACAAAAATATTTTTTTGACAGAAACTTATTTGTAATGGGCTCATAAGTTAACGTTCATGACCGCAGCCAGAACATTATAACAGTATACTCGTATTTTCATTCAGCGAAACCCCATAAACAACTTATAATCAATAACCCTAACAACAACCCGCCCAAACTTCATTTACTTTGAATAGCACTTGGGAACTATGTAACTTCCTTGTTACGCTAAAGCTCGCAAATAACAAACTATGGGTTATCACGAACCGTTTAGCTATAAAATATAGGTGAGGAACAGTAATTACGTATAGGTGTGTAGTTATAGGGTTTTAAGATACGAGAAGGTGCCTGGTACGGGGCACGCGGCACGGTTGTTACGAAATGTTGTAATGATAAGAATATCTACGGTAGGTATATCGCCGTTTGTGTCAGGTTTTTTTTTCTTTCTTAAATTGTTGTTTAGTTTTTGTACTTAGCTGTTAGTTTGAAAATACTTTGTCTACCCACAATGACTTCGCACGTACTAAAATATCAGTGTAAGGTTTACACATAATCAATATTAAGCCTATGGTAAAACATAATATATTTATTGCGTTAGTTGGAAAGGGAACACACATAATAGAAATAGTGACTTCATTTTGTACTATTAAGAGAGAAACCGCAATGTTTTCATTAGGGGAAGTCAATTTGTTAGTTTGTTTGACGTCGTTATTGACCTGGTGACCTGGTATTCTGCCCTCCTACGGAGAAAAGGTAAAAGTGCAATTAATTCATAGAAGCTTATTAAACCCTCACAGGTTGTTATAAGGTTGGAAGTGCAATACAATTCATATAGTAGATGTGCCTTTTTTTCGTAGGAGGGCAGTATTCGCTGGGCACACTGAGAATGTAAATTAGCCGTTAAAAAATACCACTCTAATAATTCAAATAGTAGAATTGAGGGCGGTGTTTGAGTTGAAATTGGCAACATGATCCATTTATTACCACTTGATAATATTGTAGGCCTGATAATTTAATTTAAGAGGATTGTGGTCAGGCTGAAAATTACCGTACGAAATGCGGTAACGTTGTTTTCCACTTAAACCTAGTTCGAATGTTACGATTTTTTAATATGTTGTAGATATTACTTATGAAAACTTGTACGTTCTCCTTTCGTGGAAATCGTACCTACTTGATTTAGGAGGTGAGAAACGTTAGGTGGAGCTAAATTTATATGGTTTTATTTCACAGCTATACGATTTAAGTGCGCCTCACAGAACCTACTCCCTATAACCCTTCCCCACCTTCTCCTGTCCTTTGCCTGTGGTCCTACTGCATAGTCCTACTGATCAATGATTTTTGTATGAATATAAAATCAATAGGGTCGACGGAGCTCAGCTTTCGCGGTGCTCCTATTTTTGGTTGGTTTGGCCCTCCAGTCCTGCTACAAAAGTAGCATAACCTAAGCCTACCTCATATTTATGATGGAAATTCTCATCAGTAAGTAGGACTTCGCAGTATAACCACGGGCAAAGAAGCAATAGCAATTTTTCGCTATTTCTTTTGCACGCTCTTCAACCTCATCTCACCTCATCATCTAAACAGCTTGATGGATTCTTTTAACATGAGGTGTCGTTAGATTCGTCCCTGTTGAGTAAAAAGTAATTATAGGGGAGGGAGGGTTATTTTTTAACCTAAATCTACGACACTATCCTGCCGCAACTTTGCTCTCGGTATTTTTTATTGGTAATTTAAGTTTTCTAAAAATAAACAGCTAGATCGAGTTATCGCCCGGTACCCCCTTGCATACAAAATTTCATGAAAATAGTTGGATCCTTTTCCGAGATTCAAATATACAACAATTGCTCGTTGAAAGGTAATTATAAATTAGATATAGAAATACCCAAACCTGACACAGGGATACCTAATACTAGATTAGATTGACCGAAATATACTTATGCGCGGTAAAAACTGGCAAGGTACATCTTGGTAGAGGGAAAGATTTCTGTGTTTGCCTTGTAGGTAGAATGAGTTGCGATTTTTATAACTTGCGTTGCGTGCCTAAACCCATCAGAGATATCTTTTATGACAAGGAGTTTTCTACTGATTTGATAAAATTGACGACACGAACTTTTTCTTCAAGGTTAGCTTTCTGCCAAAACAGTTTAACTGTCCAATTAGATTTGTTACAGAAAAGTATTATAGGAAGAGTACAATTAGATTTTATTTTTGAGAATTATATTTATGGTGCTCTTTATGTACGTAAGGTATGTATGTAGTATGTATAGGTACTCTGTATTGTATAAGAATAAAAAGTAAAAAACACAGTGAATAATAAAAAACAAGTAGGTACAAAGGCGATTTTTTCCAGCCCAGGGTACCTACTATGGGCACTAAAAGATACGTTTCAAAAAGTCTAACAAAAAAGCAAGTTTTAAAAACCCGACTGCCTTTGGAAAATATCAAAATATCGATATATTTTACCCCAGTTTCATGGAAAAGTATCTACTTGATATCTTCATCACGAGGTTAACCCCGTGTCATAGATCAGCAGTACCTTTACAGCATCAGAATTGGTTAAACGGTTTTAATAGCCTTTGACCTCCTAGGATAATACACGAAGGCAAACGTAAGAACAGTATCCGTACCATGACTTACGATTACTGTACTCGCTAGCGAGTCGAATGCTCTGTCCCTTGCAGACCTTGCAGTACCTATTCTTATAGAGTGCGAGGGACACAGCATTCGACTCGCTGGCGAGTACGGTAATTGTAACTCATGGTAACTTTAGGTACAGTGCAATAGTTCTTAATTCAACCTTCGAGTCTGTAATTATCTTTCACTCGCTCTCGTTATGTTTTTTCTGACTTAACCCAAACCCAAAAGACTTTATAAGAGATATTGCACTGTACTTCCACTGAATATTCTCGTAGCTAAATTATAACAATTCCGTGACTAATTTACGGAGCCCGCACTTCTCGTAACATTTTTGAGCTGTCAAAGGGACTTCTCGTTTATCGACTTCCGATATACATATGTATCTCGATAAATACAGGATACAATATTTAAAATATGGTTACGAGTAGAAGTAAACAACAGGAGTCTTATCGCGAACGAGCGATCTCTTCGAGATAACCTTTGGATACTGAGTTTTTGGAAATTTTAAATGGGAATTAAAATAAAAATATTTTATGGTTCCTTATAAATAGTTCGTGGATTTTTTATGCCTTTCTTATATTTTTCGAAATAAATTGCAACTAGAAATACTATCGATTGTTTTCATTACAAATCTCTATTTCACATTTTCAACTATTCAAAAGTTATCTTAAAGTGATCGCTCTTTAGCGATAAGACCGCCTGTCGTTTACCTCTACTTTTAATCTTCTTTAACATGTTGTGTTCATGTATATCGAAAATCGATAAACGAGTAGTCCCTATGACAGCTCAAAAATGCTACGAGAATTCCGGGCTCTGCTAATTTAAATAATGAAAGATTAAATATCGTTTGGTTTTTCTACTCTCAAAGAGCCGTCTTATGAAGTTTTTTTATGTAGCATCACGTCACGTTGCATTATTCATCGAACGTGCTAAGAGAAATTGAGCGGATTGTACAGTGTGTTGTTATCGTGTTAACTACATAGCTATGTCATAATAACCCCCCAGACCATAGTATAATATGGTACTATAATCGTTTTGAATCGATGTGACTTGAAACGAAATGGCAAGTCTAATATAAAAACAAGTGAATGTACTTTCTGCGACACAGTTCTTCAATGGTGAAAGAATAGAGACTAAGCGTAACTAATCGGTTTATTTGTGGGCTGTGGCTTGGAAAACAAGCTTGTTGCGGTGAACCAATTATTTCAAGTACCTCCTGTACTTCCTAGCTCAACGGTTTTTTTTTTAAATTAATTAAATAAATCAAATGAATCTCATGATCTTGGGGCTCTACGTCCAAAATCGAAAATAGTTTTTTCTATCTATTTACTAACTAGCTTCTGCCCGCGACTTCGTCCGCGTATAGATTTCGATTATCGTTATTTCCTCGGGAATATTTAAATTTTCCGGGATGAAAAGAAGCCTATGTGTTAATCCAGAGTATAAGCCTTTCCATTTTAATCCATCCTAATCCATTTTCTTTCATCCAAATCCGTCTAGCTATTGCAGCGTGAAGGAGTAACAAATAAACACATAAACGTTCACTTTTATTATATATTACATAGTACCTACGTCACGAGCGTTAATATGGGATCAATTTCAAGAAAAATATGCTTGAAGTAGTCAATGTCAAGTCATTTGCAACTTTTAGGAAACTCAACCATATTGTTGTATAATGTCAGATTGACTTTGGACCTAAGGTGGGTACCAAATTTAATCTCGTGACTGTACGATAGTCATCTATTAATCGTCGGCTACCTTTAACTAGTATACTACACTTGCTCCTTGATCTGACAGCATGCCATTTCTGCTGTAGGTATATGTAACTTTTCAGTATTCCCATAATAGGTACATTTGGCCTTGCACACAGCTGCACAATTTCGTACCTTGTCGCTTTGAGGAAAATTACAGATTAGTGCAACAGTTCAAACACAACGTTAAGATGACAAAGCGCTAAAGTACAAGCTAACTTAACCGCGAATATTTTTGTGAAATGTAAAAAGCTGTTAGACTCGGGTACAAACTTGTTTAGAACAAAATGATAATTTGGACCAACCAAGAGAATAATGTTTGGAGAAGTTACAAGCTCCCTTTTTTTAAATATTTGTGTGTAATACTTGCCAAATCGGAGAAATACTGGAAAAGGGCCGAATCTTAAGTACCCGAAACCGACGTGCGTGCATGACTCGATGTATGAATGTGGAAGAAGCGAAAGAAATTTGTCAAGATCGTACCTAGCAAGTGGAAAGAAGTGGTCTCTGCCTACCCCTCTGGGAAACAGGCGGATTTAATGTATGTACCTATGTATGTATTTACCTATTTGCCAAGAAAATTGTACTCTCATCAGACAACTACTCTCGCAAAGTTACACGATAAAGTTTGTTAGTAACTATCTTTCTTTATCCCGTAAACACGCATCCAAATAGAGTTATCGACTTACTACTAATACGATAGAATTCTGATTAGCTTGCTTGTAACGAAATCGAATCACAGTTGGATCAATGTTACCCCCACACCCTTCCAAAGATACGAAGCTCAGGCCTTGACCTGGGTGATATGAATATTCATCAAGTCAAGGGTACTTCCGGTAGTATACCTTACTACTTAGATAAAAGGTATCATATCAGGGGATCATTAAGGGGTGCGGTTTTAAGGTGTAATGGTAAAGCTACAAACATTATTTTAATCCAAGCAAAATTGACGCACACGGGTAGGGACGCGTCTTTTCTTTTGTTTTTTTTCTAGTTTACTTTAGTGTGTATACTATGTGTGATATCTGCCGTGTTTTGACTGGATGGTTCCAACGGAAGACCAGCTCTGGCTTAAATACCAGCATAATGCTAAGTTCGAACCATTTCGTAACAACTGGCATTTTAGTCTATGTCAGCATTTAGTTTGTCTGTTTGGTTTTTTTTTTCCTTCTATCTAAATGTGATCGATAAACAGACATGACAACTAACAGGATAGACAGACAGGACAGGGTATCTGGGATAACTAAGGGCCGTGTAAACTGATCTATGTGAGATGCCCGTCAAAATACACGTCCAATTAAATGCCAGTCAATTGAATGATGTCAATTAAATGTCAGATCAACGTAAAAGTAAGTTACCACACTATGTATTTTGGTGCAAATGAGCTGTATGATCCTCATTATCTTAGCTAACAGCAGTCCACTGCTGGCCATAGGTCCTCCTAAGGCACGCCACAAGACCCTGTTCCCTGCACATCAATTCACTTCCTTAAATTCCTACCCTCGTCTATATAGATCGCCTCGCCATATGACCGGAAGGTGCACCAGCGCTTATCGCTTCTACTGAATGTATGTTGCCATTTCAACCCACTAACTTTGAGAACTATGTCGGTCATCCTTGGTTTTTTGATGGGTCACTTTGTTCCAACATCTGTATCTATGTCAATAATATGGTTTATGGTTTAAGACATTTATTCTCATAAGAATATTACAATATTCACTTAAAATGAGAAATTAATATTAATACTAGAAAAATAATTATATAAGATTAGTCCGGTGTGGCATAGTTTTCACATCGCAATGGCTTTGGGACGTAATGCGTAAGTATTGGAGTTTGTTTTTGTCTGGCACCGCGAGCTCCCAGTTGCGATGCGAGAACCGTACAGAAAAAATATAAAGTGGGTAGCTTGCGAGAACACTGATACGCAACGCGCTTAGCAACCGATGAATGAATACAATTCAATTACTTTTTGTTTAGTAAGAAGTTAAAAGTTGTATACATACTCGTTCAGAACAAAATGCTAATACGTACATAAACAATACAAAAACATGACAATTCAATACAATTTTATTGACGACGTGATTCGCCTAGTCGGTAGTGAGCCCGACTGCAAAAGCCAGCGGTCCCGTGTTCGACTCCCGGTCAAGGCAAACATTTGCGTACTGAGCGCGACCATTGGCTTCTCAGTTCTGGGTGTTTTGTATTTATATAAATAATGTAAGTTAGGTAAATTGTCGCTGTTTTACATCCATAGTAACACACGTATGTGAGATTTTCCCCTTATACTTATTATTAATTATTTATTTATTTATGATTTCAGTAATGTTGTTTACTACATATTGTTTTAGTCTGTTTTTAAAGATACCTAACGTTGTGCTATTTTTTACATGCGGGGTAAGCTTGTTAAACAACTGCGCTCCTTCGTACATAATGGTTCTTTTCCCGTAATTCGTTCTGGGGGGTCTCAGTAACAAGTGATGTTTATTTCTTAGGTTATGCTTGGTAGACTTTTGAACAAACGAGATATTCGAGTGTATTTTTTTGTGTAAAATTTTAAAAACTAGAATGCATGTTTTATATACATACATTTGTTTTATGTGCATTAACTTAAGTTCTTTATAAATTGTTTGGGTTGGAGTTAAAAAGTCATATCCAAATAAAACCTTAACTAATTTATTTTGCGATGTTTGCAACCTCTTAAGATTTGATTTCGCCGCGCAGCCCCATACCTCAATTAGATATTCTAGATGTGGCTTCACTAGAGAATTGTAAATTACGTACCTCACTTTTTTAGGAAAGCAATTAACAACGTGTCGAAGAGATCCGGTCAGGCTAATAAGCTTAGATCTTGTTCGTTCTATTTGAGGAATCCATGTTAGTCGAGAATCTAGCATAAGACCCAGATATTTTTCTTGACAAGTCATGGAGATGATTTCTCCGTCGATATGAAGCAGGCTATGTGTTCCTACTTTTTTATTTTTTGCTGCGAAAATTATATATTTAGTTTTAGACGTATTTATTGTTAGCAAGTTTTTTTTCAGCCATTCGCATAGTGTATTTAAATCTTGCTGGGCATGAATTATTATTTCATCAATTGAACTTCCGGAGTAAAATAGACAAGTGTCGTCCGCATAAAGTGACACTTGCCCTTGTAATATAAGGTCACTAAGGTTATTAATATAAATCAAGAACAGCAGGGGGCCTAAAATTGACCCCTGCGGAATCCCGTATGTTATTTCACTAGGACTACTTTGAGCTGAGCCAATTTTAACAACTTGATTTCTATTTTTTAAATACGACTCAAAAGTACTTAAGGCGCTTCCCGCAACCCCAATGTTTTTTAACTTAATCAGTATCAAATTATGACTTACTGTGTCGAGCGCTTTTTTAAGGTCGACAAATATGCAGAGCACAATTTTTCTTTTATCTATGTTACATTTGATTTCCGTTACAAGGTCTAGTGTCGCCGACAGAGTATTCGAATGCGCTCGAAATCCGTATTGATGTTTAGAAAGAAAATTAATTGAGGTCAAATATGATTGTAGTCGTTTGTGGAGTATTTTTTCGAATATCTTGGAAAGTATCGGAAGGACAGAAACAGGGCGGTAGTTTCCCGGATCACTTCTATCTCCAGATTTAAAAATTGGTGTCATTTTAGCTATTTTCATGCTGTCCGGAAAAATACCTCTCTGCATACAGTCATTTAGGCAATCTGATAGTTTTTTAGCTAGCACACTTTTAACACATTTAACACTTTTTGTATTTACTTGGTCAATTCCGGAGCTCGTGTTGGTATCCAAGTTTTCAATGATTTTGCAGATTTCTGTTTCAGTGCAAGGTTCAAGTTCTGTAAGACAATTTATATAACTTTCATCATCAATCATTATGCTTTCTGAGCTGGCATGATATTCACTGGGGATTTTATTAGCCAAGATTGAACCTATCGTTGCAAAGTATTTGTTCAGGTATTCGCAAATCTCACTTTCGTTTGTTATTTCTCCGTTTTCGGTGTTAAGCTTGGATGGAGCCTTATTTTCTTTGATTTTGTTTTTTGATAAGTCATTAATTGTTCTCCACATTTTTTTTGGGTTATCTCGGCACTTGCTAAATGTAGTTATATAATAATTATTCTTTGTTTTCTGTATATTACTCGTCACCTGGTTTCTTGTTTGAATGAATTTTGCTTTTAACGACTCATTATGTACATCGTGCTTCAGCTTTCGCCAATAACTGTTTCTTTCTTTTATCTCGTTTAGAATGGTTTTATTTATCCACTCATTTTGTGGTGGGTTTTGAATTTTAGTCTTAGTTACTTTACTTGCATCTATTATTTTTTTAAATTCTATTTCTAATTTATTGTAATCATACTCTTCACTTGCAAAAAAGTTAGCTGCTAAACAGGTTTTGTACAATTGATCGTAATCTATTGCTTCGTATTCAACTTTTATTTTTTGCGTTTGATGCATTTTTTTCAACTCGAGGCACAACTGTTTGTGGTCTGAAAGTGCTGAATCTATAAGAGTTATTTCAAATTTATCCTGTTTCAGATCAGTAGCTATGTGATCCAATAGTGTTTTTGTTGAAGATGTTTCTCTAGTACAATAATCCGGTTCAATTTTGTTAAGTATGGTAATTCCATTTTCTTCCAACACGATGCCATATTCACGTATGGTATGGTTATCGACAAGTAGGTCTAGATTAAAATCTCCAAAGATTATAACTCTGCGTCTTTGTTGTAATTGTGAATTGTAGTCTTCGAAAAAGTGGGCCAAACATGAGTGTCCCGGTCTATATATACCTCCAATGTGGAGTGCAAATTTTTCTAAATATATCCACAAATAGTTAACATCGTTGCTGTAGACTTCTTCAGTTATTCGGTATTTGAGGCTTTTGTGAATATAAATAGAAACGCCTCCTCCAATCCTATCTTTGCGGTAGTTGAAACAGTGTGCATAGTTAGATATTTCCAGTATTTTGGCATCCTCTTCCGATTTTATCCAGGTTTCTGTTAGTATAATAATTTGTATGCCATTTTTAAAAGATTTCAGTATACACTTAAGTTCATCTAATTTACCCTGTTTAAGGAGGCTACGTACATTTGCATAAAAGAATTTCAGCGAAGAGTTTTTCATAAGCACGGCATTATAGTCATCAATTTTATTGTGCAATACAAGATCGTAATTTGCGTTTAGATTTTCTATATCTGGTTTTTTGGGTGGCTAATAACAATTTTCGGTATTCCATTGAAATATTTTATTACTAGATTTGACTCACCGGATTGTAGACGCTGTGCTAATTCGACTTTGAGACGTTTCAAGTAATCTTGTTGTAGCGGAGTTTGATCACCGTAGATTCTTATGTCTTTAAGATCCGAATTATTTTTGCTACGCAATATCTGCCTTGCGGCGAGTTCATTATCAAAGCAGGCTTTAATAGGACGAATCTTATCCTTATTAAATCTGCCCAGGCGCATGATTTTGCGTGGCTCCGGACTTTCGTCGTAAATGGAATTTATTATATTTACAACTGCATTGCTGTCTTCCGTCAGTCGTTCTTTAGGATCATTTTTTGTGGATTCCGGCACTCCTACAATGATTATGTTTTTTTCTCTTATGTTTCGTTCCTTTAGTTCACGTAGTACCGGTTCGTATTTCATACTATTAGATACTTCAGTTGTGGGTTCGTTTTTAAAGGTTAGTACATCCTTCTCAAGGGTATCAATTTTTTCCAAAGTACCTTGGTTTGTTTGTTTCAGATTTGAAATTTCTTCCCTTATAGCGGCTTGTTCCTGAATGATGGTTGAATTAGCGGTTTTTATTTCAGAAACTTGTTGTTTTATTTCGTGCATTTCAGTGCAGAGCTTAGAAAACATTTCATCTTGTTTTCTGCTAAAATCTTGAAAACAACTTAAAAAGTCCTGTCTTAGATCCTTAATTACTTCTGTAAAGTCACTTACGTCCTCAGGAACTTTCCGTTTTCTGGTTCCCATAAAAGAATCTAAATCCGTTTGTCGCAGTTTGTTTAGTTCCGGAAATGATCCAGATCCATTTTTAGAATTTCCTTGTCCGCTCATGATGCGACTTCTAGTTAATCGTAGATCCGTGTTCAACTGTAGTATACACACGCGCAGCGCGGTGTGCAAGTGAGCGAAAAAATGATCCTCTCGTTTACCCGCGGGGGCGAAGAGCCGACCTCAGGGTGGCGATGCACTCGCTGTCACAGTGGCCTCTTAACTTTGTTGCAGCGTTTCGACCCTTAGCCGCTTTATCACAAGGTAGTTTGTAGTTTAACGGTTAGCCCCTATCTATTTAATAAAATATTTAAGCAACACGACACACGTCTGCTCTCTAACTAATTCACCGGACCAATAAAACGGACGAATAAAACAATAACATCATGAGATTACTAGCATTACGGCATTAATAGGTCATTAGTTATCAGGGTTGGCACCGAATTTGCCATATTGTGATTGCAAATATCTAGGAAAATCGATAAACACTTTATCGAATGTGTCATTTCACCGAATTTCATTTCATCGAAAGCTAATTTCTGCTGAAAACTTATAGTTTTCAGGTTATCTTAAGCATTCGTTACGTAGGTTAGGTAAGACATGTGACTACAAAAAAAAAACCTCCTACACGTGGAAATGCCTGTCGATGAAACGAAAATTCAGCGAAGTGAAACATTCTATGAAATGAGTTTCGATATTATTTTAAGAAGTGGTATTATGACATTTATTTGTACCTATTAATGCTGCTTTTAAAGGTGGTACCTCCATGGGCAATGACCGATTTGACAGACCGCTTGCTGCTGACGCAAGCGATCGTAACGCGTGTCTCGTGACAGTAGGTAACACTAAGAAAGAGTATGACTCCGTTTCCATGGTTAGCGGCCGACGACTAGAATCTAAGTTTAAGTTTCTCTGAGTGAGTTGTGCGCAGTTGAGCCACTAATCACGGAAGCAGTGCCATTTGTTTTCATAGTGCTTAGTAGTGCCGCGAGACGCGGGCTACGATCTCGGCGATCGCAGGGTAGTGATTCTGTAAACAACGCCGGTCGTGCGGACTGTCGAGTGAAACCAAGCGGTGAGATTAAGTAGTCCCGTCAGTGCGAACAAAACGCATTGTAGCGCGTGCATTTTCAATTTAGCAGTACGATGGGTCGAACGTATAAGGCTGCTTAATTGAAAATGCACGCGCTACAATGTGTTTTGTTCGCACTGACGGGACTACTTAATCTCGCCGCTTGGGTTCACTCGACAGTCCGCACGACCGGCGTATGTTTACAGAATCACTACCCAGATGTCAGCCGCACGCGTCTGTCGCATCGGCCGCTACCCACGGAACCACCTTTAAGGCATAACATATGAATGTTTAACCAAAACCCATTATCCGAATTGGTTGGTCTCCCCTATCACAAGGGTAACTAGGTGTGGTAATAAATAACGTAAGTAGGATTTATTGTTCTGTGACGAAGAATACGAGTAGTGGTGCTATTTGGGATTATGGTATAGTAGGAACTATTTAAAATCACGATTCCCGCTTGAGAGCTTAACTGCCGAACAATGGCATTGTTATCCTTTGTAAACCCAACCGTTAATTACCTGTGCAAAATAAATACCATGAATAACAAAAGATGTCGTATGAATAACAATAGTATTCCTTCAAAAATAAGGTTCATATTGTCATAGCATAGACATGTCTGTCTATGTTTGTTACAGGTGATATTTTTATAAAAATGCTAAATGCTCGACCCGGTGGTCCTTATTATATGTAATTTCCAAAAAGATCTATGTGAAGTGTCCTATTCCAATTTGAACCTTATTCGCAAGACGGTAAAGTTGTAATTCATATATTTTTTTTGTTATTGATGCATTTGCAGCATTTCATGTTGTACAGGTAGTTAGCGGTTGCGTTTAACAAAAGATAACAATGCCATTCATCGCGGATAAGTTCTCAAGTGGGAATCGTGATTTTAAATAGTTCCTACTATACAGCACCACCAATCATTGAGTTAAGACTGGGCGTACGCCGGATGTACAGTGACGCCCTCATTAATATTGTGTTTTCTAATAAATTAAAGTATTTCTTGAAATCGGACGGTGCTTTGTTGTACTAATGAAAACACAACTTATAAGAAAAAGTTTAATAACAGTGACGCCCTCATTAATATTGTGTTTTCTAATAAATTAAAGTATTTCTTGAAATCGGACGGTGCTTTGTTGTACTAATGAAAACACAACTTATAAGAAAAAGTTTAATAACCATTGACCTTCGAGTTATCAACTTAACGGAAAATAGTGGCCACTTTTTCCCGTTAAGCTGACTACTCAAAGTGTAATTGTTATCAAAGTATTTTGCGTATCCCATAAATTGTGTTTTTACAAAAAACATCGTCCGATTCCAAGGAAATTCTTTAGTTAATAAGAAAACACCACGAAAACACAATAATAGTAATGAGGGCGCCACTGGACGCTTGACGTTTGCTCGGTGATGTTGATGTCTTAAACATCTAGAAGCAAAGAGAGCAACATCTTTTTTAAGATTCCGTAGTCAACAAGCAACGCTTATAGTTTCACCCTGTCTGTCCGTCCGTCTGCGGTTGAAATCAGAGCCGCTTGGTACTACAAGGTTGTATATTGGCACGGATTTACATATTAAATAACGCCGACAGAGTTGTCAAATTAAATCTTGAAAAACTATTCTTTGGTTTAATAAATATGATTTTGAAGGGTTTTCATGTTTTGCCACGTTATGTTTTTTTGCTGCATTCCATTGACAAAGACTTTTGAAGTGATATTAAATAGGTGTCATCAAAACAGTTTGAACCTGTTTGAACCACAGACCTACCTACGTGAATTTAGATAATCTAATAGATATATAAAATTCTCGTGTCACAATGTTTGTAACAAAATTCCTCCGAAACGGCTTGACCGATTCTTATGAAATTTTATGTGTATATTCAGTAGGTCTGAGAATAGGGTGTAATTAAAGTATACTTATTTCATAAGGTTCGTATGAAAAAGAAATTACACCCGGGTGGCGCCGGGCGCGGACAGTTAGTCTATTAATAAATTTTATCTGTACCTATCCATATTATAACTTCACCACAAAATGCTCAGAAACGATAGGCAAATGTCCTATATTAAGAAATTAGTATCTGTTGTTGTATTTTAATGTTAACATTAAAGTATTACACGTCATTAAAGTAACGTATGTAGTATTAGTTAACGAAGTGGTTGCATTTAATGTTTCCATTAAAGTATCGGTCCAATACTTTAATGGAAACATTAAGATACAGGGCATACAGGGCACTTTCGTGTATAAGTGCCCCTCATTATGGACCAGTCACAGTAACTACTATTAGATAGTAGGTACCGTAAAATTACTCAACTATGGTCCTAACTTGCAACAATAGTCCAATTTTCCTCATAACATTATTCTAAAATATGATACCTTACTACTATTATTGCTGGGTATATGTACTGTTTGGCCTGAAATCGACTGCTCTAAACTCTAGCTATAGCTAAAGCTACCATATTTTAAGCGTAATGTGATAAGTAAAATTGGACTATTGTTGAGTAGTTTTACGGTAACTAATAGGTTTGTGGATTAAACCTTTTTATAACGCCATTATTATATTCGCGCGTGTTTAGCTATCACGTGGGGTGGGACTAACTGACGCGGTCTATTATAAACTACACTTTAGCATAAACTATGGCTAAACTGGGACCACTACAATACAATATATTAAGCTCCATTACATGACAAACATGCGGCCATTACGTTTTATTCGCGTTTTTATTGTAGTCTCTATCCACCCCCTCGACGCATTCTGCATTTTTGGAACGTAATGGAATGATATTCTCAGTATTGCCACAGAATACTAATGTTCGTATTAATAAACTGAAGTCCAACTTTGAAAATCGAATTTCGAAGTTACGTTTTTTTTTTTTTTTTTCTTGCCCCGCGGCGACTTCAACAGCTACTACCGCCGGGCTATGGCGTTTCCACGAATTAGTGATTTCGCCAGTGTCAAGTGTATATAAGTATAAATCAATATAGCAATAAAATACAATCCAATCTTCTCTGGGAAGATTGGGGGCAACGTTGTTCGGTAGTTTGTAGGACAGAGGTCAAGATAGTTTTAACCTATGTACCACTTCGAGTCCACTTGTAACGAGAAGAAAGATGCCAGATACGCGAAATAAGTCCAAGTTTTCAATCACTGTGCAACACAATGGCATAAAAAGTACAAATCACTATCAGAAAAGAACTTTGAACACCTAAATACACAAAAAAATAAAACTAAAACAAATTACACATCCGCCATCTTTTAACGTTGCAAATGGCCCGAAGTTACGTTAGGCCCCCTTCTGTTCTGTAATCCGTTTCTGTCGATTTAGTCTTGAATGACGAGTGACAGGGATGGAGCTAACGTACTCGAACAACCAAGTATCTGTACATTAGTCGGCTAAAGTTAACAGTTACCTTATGTAAGCGATTCTAAAACTATTTTTCTTATTGTTTACTGCAATTCTAGTACAGTAATCGGCAAGAACATATTGTTATACGCCTTTTTTAAGCCCCCGACAAAAAGAGTCTAACATGTGTATCCATGTATCTGTATATCTGTTTATCTGTGGCATCATAGCCCCAAACGGATGAACTTGATTGAATGCAGAGAGTAAGTTTAATCAGGATGGTTCATATCTAGGTTTTATGAAAATCTGTTGGTCTATTTAACAGATATCGCTCTCAAAGGGATCGCCATTATATCGGGGATTTGTATCCTTTAACTAGGTAGTTATTCCTGGAGGCATAAAGCGTGTCAGAATTATCTTAAGCGCAGTTTTTTTTAATGCAAACTGTACCTTGGTGCCCATAGTAAGCCTAGAGCTTATAATATGATTCATTCGTACCCCAATTCAGGCAGCAATATTGAACGCCTAACATTTTAGGTCGGCCGCGCTCACCTAACCGCATTACTTATTATTTTATAGCATGTGAAATGTTACTGCGATGCACGTGTTAGTACGTAATGTAGTACTTACACATGATCAATGAAAACGGGTCATGGTGTACGAATATTTGTACGTACTGTAACAAGTTTCTGTGCTCTAAAATGTAGTTGGAGAAAGTTTAGGTGGTGTTCCTGCTTTTAACAGTATTTTATTTAAATTTACAATTTGTTATTTATTATGTTCTGTTCAAATCTTTTACGTAAACATTGGGTTTTATTCTTAGCGCTAATATTAATTTAGTCTTTGATCTGTAATGTACTCGTATTGTTAACGTTTTAATATCTCTTATTTAATACATTCTTGTCCGTAGTGGCATATACAATCACACGTCCAGAACTCCAAAGGATGTTTCGACGAAGTCAACCAACGAATCTTCGTCAACAAAGAATTGATGGGAGCAATCAGTTACTGAAAGACTATCGGTACAATATCCATCAAATCAATCAATAAATATTGATAAATGAAAAGCGGAGTAGATGTAATGTGCCCACAGCCTTATTTATGTTAAATTGTTAGTTAAAAACATCGTGGGAAAACCTGCACACGCCTGTGACGTAAGTAACTGTAGTTATTACCTACGTTGTGTGTCTCAATCCTAATCTCGTACAGAACTCACGTGGGGACAGAGACCTCAAGATGAGCAGAATGTTTGTCTCAAGCTGTAATAGGTATACTCGAAGATCGAATTAAAGACCAAAATCTGACAGTTCCCATCTGGATTGTTTTGTTAGTTTAACATTATTTCATAAAAACATAAATAAGAGCTCTTGTAACCAATATTAGTATGTAATTCACAGTGCTGTAGTGTTACACTGTTATGCTGTGTAATGATTTTTAAATAAATAAATAAATAAATTAGGGTAAGTTCTATACTTAAACCAAAATGCAATAATCACAGCGAATGTGTGTCCGTTGAGGTCAGGATTTTGGGCTTAAATTGGATTTTCGAGTAGGGACTGCAAGTGTGCTAATCATATTATGTTGACGATGTTTTGTAGTAAACTAAAATAACTATTAAAATACCGTAAATAAACCAAATAACACCGTATGTAACATTGTGGTTTAAATACCACCATAAAGCCATATAAGTAACTACCTACACAATAACAAACGTTCTATTTAAATCCATACACAAAAGAACGAAGCATTGGAGCTACCGTGTTGTCAAACACACGCAAAACCGGACGAAAAGGACCAAGAAAACGCAACAACAAACAGCCATGCATTATTTAAACGATAAATGTCTAGGAACTCACCCCGGTATGAAGGAGCCGTTGGTCTGCGTTAAATATTTATGCTTTTCACGCCCGCTAACGTCCGTCCACATTTTTTTAAACTTAGTTTTGTTCGTTTGTAAACATCGCGATAACGTTGGGAGCGCGAGAGGGCTTTCCCGTGACTGCCAGTACTCCTCTACGCTGTTAGAAAGTATGCCTATCGAATGCATTAAAAGGGCCATGCGCGCGCAAAAAAAGTACGCAAGGATTGGAATTGTTTACACGGAGATTACAAGCCGAAGGTACGGCGCCATTTTTAAATGAGAACTAATTGAGCGCGCTGTCAGCAAGGTAATGACGTAACGGAACCAAGTTTTTATTTTTATTTTTGTAAGTGGCGTTGGTCACGTGAACCATCCGTTTATTGTGGACAGCACAAGAAAACTCGTGGGAAAGTTTATTCATGTATGCGATGAAAGTTGCTTATGTGGTACCCCTCCAACATTCAGCAGAGTTGATTAATAATCAAGAGACTATTAGAGTCGTATTAAGATTACAAGTAGATTTTTCGGAAGAAGTTAACTTGGTTTAAAAATTAATAAAACACAGATTTGAATTGGTTAAATTAGGCGCTTCAGTCGACCGAAACATTTTTTATTCAATCGCGTTACAGTAACGTCAATAAATGGCTTTTTCTACTGTCATTAACGAAACTTCTAGTCAAGTTAAATTATAATACTTACTTGGGAACCTACCAACCTACTCCATATTTAGGTAATCATTCGTAAACTATTTACAACATTTTCATACTAACCAATATTTTTTACCAAACTACTTGTCGCGGCAGGCACGAACCTTTAGGTGAGTGAAAGGATTGATTAAGCTTTATGTGGCAACACTTGATATAGAACGACGTTTAGTCTATGGATTTACATTAACTTTGAATCGCTAGTTTGAACGTGCACAGTGAATATTTCTGTATTGTTCTCAAAGTAGTGTTTGTGCAAGCCAGCCAACCAACTGTTACCAGATCTCCTTCCTCCAAAGCTGAGTATCTCTGAGTATCTCTGAGTATCTCTGAGTATCTCTGATTATCCCTGAGTGTCCCTGAGTGACCCTGAGTTTGTCTAAGTATCACTGAGTGTCAGCGTTTATTACTGTGTATTTACAGTATTGGTTTTTATCACCACCAGGTGACTTCGGTGTTCTACGCATCAGCATAATCTTGTTTGTACCAATCACACTGCCGGGAGCCGGCTTGTTTACATCTCCCATCGGCACCCAGGTTGGATATCTAGTCGCTCCAAGGGGGAGGCTAGATCTGGGCTGCTTTGAGAATCGTATAATCCAGGTTGGATATCTAGTTGCCCAATGGGGGCGACTAGATCTGGATTGGTTCTAGAATCTTGGCGTGCGCACTTGACCAAGTACTGTTGTATTAGCCTGGAGCTGCCGGAGACGTCTGGCTGCCTCCTCGCACTTTTAGGGAGTTTGTAGTTGGAGTGTCGTAACAATGTGACACTGTGATTGAGTCTTTCCGTTCTGATACCAGTTCCGTTTGTTATAGATCAAGAAGTACAACACCGAGGAGCGCCACTTGTTTTTAGTGACACTCCGTGGCCAGATGGGTGATCAGCGTTACTCATTTGGGCTTTAATATATACAGGAGGTGGATGGAGATAGCTGACTGAGAGATTATTCAACTCATTACATTAATACATGCGAAGCAGATTTATATGCAGTCAGCGACCCCTTTACAACTGAATTCAGGTATGTGAAATAAGTTGTTACTTCGGGAAACTACTATACTATCCATATCTTGGCTAGTCCACATATGTACCTAGCCACTCCAACACCATATAATGGTTATAGTCCACTACCACATATTGATAGTATAGACACTACTTCCCGACATGGTGGAGGTGCTGAGTCATTACGATTCGACATGGTGAAAACTGCTCGGTTTAAACCTGATTTTATATTATCTGCTGTCGATTATGAAGACCCGCTAGTATATGGCAATTTTGCTCTTCGCCGGAGAGTCCTACGGAGATTGAAGGTCATAAGTGGGTAAATACTAATAATGAACAGCACACTCAAAGACTATTTATATTTTGTTGTCTTATAAAATTACATATTTGGTTGGAATCCATAGCGCCATCTGTTGCCGAGTAGCTGAACTCATGTTCTTTTGTCATTGTTCCTTTGGAGCTTGAATTCGCAAGGAAATTTGTCAGATAAAGACAAATTATTAAAAGAAACAGCCATTGTATGCAGTGATATACCTGAAGGTAATTTCACAGAAAAGCAATTAGTCTGATTGACTTTAAAAGGAAAGTCTGGTTTATTATGTTGGTAATAAGCATCCGATTAATCGAAGGAATTTCTTAATGTACTTGTGTATACAGGTATATTATTATGTATTCAGCTTGGAACATTCGAGAAAACGCAAACCGGAAATGCAGTCAAGTTTCATTATGGCGTCCTTTGATGTTTTATTTCGATAAGAAATTTTCTTCGTGTTATTAGAATTTATATTTGTGAACACGTTAAATTAAGCTACGATAGGCCAAGTTATTTATTTAAGCAAAATGGTTAATTTTAAGATTTATATAAAATGTGTATATAGATTATTAAGATAAAAGTATCTGTATTGACTGGCAAGTTTAAGACTCACTCGACTCGCGACTTCCGGTCCGGGTATCGTCCATTCGCCGCGCCATTACTTGTGCCTAAACTAAAGTTCAGCAGGTCCGCTAAAAAGTGAGAAAAGTGCAGGAGAAGGTGTAAAACTAAGTATTTATATTAAAAAGACGTGTTGTGTTACTTCAGGTGAGTGTTGAAGTAATATATTTTAAGAGATTCGTGTAGTTTGTTGTGTTTACGTAAATCGCGCACGTGCGTGGAAAGTTCAAGACCTAGGTACCTAAGTGGTTGAGTTTTTACTTTAGTTTAGCCTGTTTAAACTTAATTTGGACAAACGTATCATGTATATTACACTCTTATTTATTATCGTTTTCCTCAATATCCGAAAACAGTGCTGAGTTTCGAAGAAAATATAATTTACATTTGGGTAGGTACTTAAGCACATTACAAAGGTGGCTACCAAGATTATCTTATAAGAAACTTGTGTAATGGTATCCTGTGTATGGTGGTTAAATATTTGATGCTATATGGTATAAGTAGTCATATCCATTAGTTAGTATCAGACCAAATTCGATTGTCTTTTACGGCTTTTAAAATGCCGCGATACTGTTACGTCACCGGTAGGTAATAGTATGGAAGCTAATACCTAGATTAACTACATTTACCAAAGTGCCAAGATGGGGGCCTATCTACTGAAAAAATATTCTAAATTTGTGAGATACCATGATTTTGAAGTTGAGTTGCCTATACTATTAAGTAAATAAATACTACTATTAATACTATTACTAAAGACTAATACTATTAAGTAGTAAATTCTCAAAAGAAACGATAACGAGGGCGACGTAGACTCGACCTAGTCTATGTATTTTTGGGATACATACGTATAGAACAATAAATACATACCGGTCCGTGTATATAAACTCATGTAGATAATTAATTACCTACTCATCTACCAAATTACATGTGTAACTTTCAAAATAGAGCTAAGGTGATGGTATCAATATTAACATTAAAATTCCAACAGTTAATACATTCAGTTGCATAACTTTACTACTTACCTACTACTTTTTACTAGTATGTTTTATCTAAATATAAATGGAATAGTTTGATTACATGATTTGTATCTAGTACATTATTAGTCATAATAATTTTGGGAATAGATACATAGCTTATAAATGATTCTCAATAAATAAGTAAAGTATCCTGAATGACAGATTAGTATAAATATGAGAATTAAATTAAATTATTTATGTAACTTGTCTCATCTGAATTTTAATCTTACTGGTTTAAATTTACATTCATTTTATTTATGTCAAGTACTTAATGACATCATATTGACTTGAAATTTTAAATATATATGTGTATCTTAAAGACAATATAATAATATGACACTATGGATCTGATCTGATGATACAGCCATGGTGAACATAGATGAATAACCATAGGAACTTCTTAACTACATATATACAAAATAGCACTGTCAGTCATGTTTGAGCTTGATGTCTGGTGTTGCAGAGTACCTTAGGTACAGTCACCAACAATAATTGTACTAAAGTATTGTCAACTATAATTTAATTTTGACAAAGGTTTATTTTGTTTATTTATTAATTTTGCTTCTTGGTTTCACCCACTATAGGTTTCTACTATGTGTTTGTGTAGGTGATCTATAGATATTTTAAAATTAATTTCAGATTACAATGGATTCTGAAAATGAAGAGACTTCTCTAGATAATGTTATCAAATTGAGATTACATCAGATAATAAGGAGAATAAATGATTATAAAGCTGAAGCTGAAGTACATTGTAAGGAATGTAGTGATGACAAGGAAGCGGTGCAAAAAGCACAAATATGTGCATCTAAGCTGGAAAATATGATTAACCGGTTCACCACAGAACTCAATGAATATTTTAGGATGTCTACTAACCCATCAGCTGATGAAATCTCACAAATGAGCGAGGCTCAATTGAATAGTGAAGAAATCTTAGTGGAACTAAAATGTAGGTTGTCAGACAAACTGGATAGGAGCACAGAAAACAACCAAAGCAGTAGTGAACATAATCGTGCCTTTTCTGCCAAACTACCAACACTGACCTTACCGGAATTTAGTGGAGATGTCTTATCTTGGTGTGAATATTGGGACACATATAAATCCAATATTCATGACAGACCTATACCTGATGTTGACAAGCTTCTCTATCTCAAGTCGACGTTAAGAGAAGAACCTCGTCGAATAATAGATGGATTAGAGACCACTAATAAAAATTATGCGATAGCAATTCAAACGCTAACTGACAGATACGGTAAACAATCACAGATTGTTGACGCGCATTACAGTGCACTCAGCAAAGTAAAGGCTGCAGATACAACTATAGGTGATTGTCGGTCTACATTGAATGCATTAGAGCGTCATCTTAGGGTTCTACAGTCACTCGGAGAGAATACGAATCATAACCATCTAAGATATCTTATTACTGAAAAATTCCCTGAAGATATTATCTATGAAATGAAAATGAAAATGAAAGAAGATACTGTTGAAGAAATGAGAAAACATCTAGAGGTGATAATATCTGCAAGAGAAGAAGCTCACAGAATACGGGAAGGAAAAAATCCCACTGATAAGTTAAATTATACTGTCGAGACTCTACATACAACACACAATAATAGAGAATCAATGATAAAAAACAAACCTGCAAAAAAGTATAACAATAACTTCAGAAAGAGAAACTATGTGAAGATGGAAAACGTTAAGAGAGAAGAGAATAAATTTGAAGTTAAGAAAGGAGGAAATTCACAACTTTACCATTCCAGAAGCCAATATGATTCATCAAGGAAACGAAAGCATGAACCAATAATAGATAAGAATAAACAACAAAAGGAAACTAAGGAATATGTTGAGCATAAAAGGAGGAAACCATCTTGCATATTCTGTAAAAAAGACCACTATTCAGACCAGTGCCTAGAATATAAAACCATTGAGCAGCGAAAAGCCAGAATAAAGAACCGTTGCTTTAGTTGTCTATTAGACAACCATGTGGTTCGCTCTTGTAAAAATAGAAGAGAGTGTGTATATTGCCACAAGTATGGAATACACCATCGAGCTTTATGTCCAGAAAAATTCAGAGTAAATAAAGAAACCACTTTGACTGCAGTGAATAGCAGTGGATTTACAGCATTACAGACTGCAATAGTAACAGTGAAGAATGAAAAGGATCACAACAGACCTGTTAAGTGCAGGCTATTACTAGACTCAGGATCTCAAAGATCATATGTAACAAGAGAGATTTCCAGAAGGCTCAATCTAGCAGTAAAAGAAGAAAATCGACTGTCAATTTTTGGTTTTGCAAGCGAAATGCCTCAAGAATATGACAGCCCGAGAGTCAGACTGGAAATAACGACAAGGACAAACAAAACGATTATACTCCATGCTAATGAAGTACCTAAGATTACAAACGGAGTAGCGATGCCTGATATTAGTCTCAAAAAATGGGAGGATAAACTTCTAGCTGATGATGGATCCCTTGGAGAAAGGGTGGATATTCTAGTTGGCAACGATTATTATTTCGATTTAATTTCTACAGAAAAATTACAATTACAAAAAAACCTATTTTTGATAAACTCCAAACTTGGATGGATATTAAGCGGAAGAATAAATATGGAGGACAATGAAAACACTTTATCTGTCATTACATATTGTCAAAACCATGACCCGAACTGTGTCTACTTTACAGAACCGGATCTGCCTCTCAAGAATATGGATATTGCTTTCTTATGGGCTTTGGAAAGCATAGGAATCACGGATAACCCAAAAGCTACCAGAGAGGAAGAAGCTATTAAACATCTTAATGAAACCATACAATATATAGATAACAGATATATGGTAAAATGGCCATGGATACAGTACCCTCCAATGATGCCTACAAACTTTGGGTTAGCATATGGGCGACTAAAAGGATTACTGCAACGATTGAATGAGTCTTCAATGAAAGAATATCAATATATATTAGAGGAACAATTAAAGAGTGGTATCATCGAAATCATAAACCCTGAAGAAGACGTCTATACCCAGAAAGTACCTCCTATTCATTACCTTCCTCACCACATGGTAAAACAGGAAGGAAAAGGGGGACGAATCGTCTATGATGCATCTGGAAAGTTAAAAGATAGTAAGAGCTTAAATGAATGCATGTATAAGGGTCCGTCGATGATTGGAGATCTAGTAGCATTACTCATACAATTTAGAACTAACAAAGTTGCCATTACAGCCGATGTGGAAAAAGCTTTCCTACAGATAGGACTCCAAACTGAAGACCGAGATGTAACCAGATTCATTTGGATAAAGGATGCAGAAAAACCTCTATCTATTGATAACATCATTCATATACGCTTTTGTAGGGTTCCATTTGGGATTATATCCAGTCCATTTATATTGACAGCTACGTTAAAGTATCACATTTCACAGAATGCGCCAGAACTGATACCTAAGATTGTGGACAAGTGCTACGTAGATAACTTTGTTACCGGAACAGACTCTACAGAAGCAGCGATACAACTATATGAAACAACTCGGAAAGTTTTCAACGAAATAACAATGAATATTAGAGACTGGACTTCAAATGATGAAGATTTTCTAGAAACTATCCCTTCAGAACATAAAACCGAACAAACAGAAGAAACTAAAATACTAGGTTTAATATGGAATACTAAAAAAGATACCTTAAGACTGAACATTAAAAGCAAACCTTTCAAAGAAGAAAATGTAAAAGGACCTCAGAGCAAAAGGAAGATACTGAGTACGATTGCTTCTATGTATGACCCATGTGGACTATGTTCCCCATTGATCTTACCTGCAAAGTTACTACTGCAGCAATTATGGGAGATAAAGATAAAGTGGGACACAGTCTTACCAGATGAACTCCACAGTAAATGGGAAGATATTATTAATGGTTTGGAAGCAATAAAAGAAATAGAAATACCACGTTATATGGGACTGCCTGAGAAAACAGAAAAAACGGTATATGAGCTACACGGATTTAGCGACGCGTCTAAGCAAGCATATGCTACAGTAATCTATCTGACAGCTGATAATAGAGACAAAAAGAAGATAGCCTTTGTTATGGCTAAGTCAAAGGTTGTACCGAAAGAAGAAAGAGAGAATTTGCGCATGCCTAGACTCGAGCTACTAGGTTGCTACCTAGGTAGCAAACTAATGACCTACATCAAGAATGTGATAGGTATTCCAATAAATAAAGAATATTTATGGACAGACAGTACCATCGTTTTAAGTTGGATCCACTTAAATAAATTATTACCGCCTTTTATTAGCAGGAGAGTCGATGAAATCAGAAGAAACAAACGATTGGAACTGCGACACATAAACACAGAGATTAATCCTGCTGACCTTGCGACACGTCCCAGCCTATGGGAAAAGAAGAAGTCATTATGGTTTAGCGGCGCAGAATTTCTTCTACAAGGAAAAGAGAAATGGCCGAGCTATTCCATATTTGACGCTTCTGAATCGTCGCCGGGGCAGGGTCTTTCAGATACAGTCAACTTAGCGAAGGTTGACGAGACGATACCAAACAAGACATGTCATGAAGAAGATAAAGTAGTAAACAATACTACTATGATTAAAGAATTACAGAAACAATATTTTCCACGAGAGAGTGAAGGAAAGAAAACCAGTTTCGCCATTAATTTAGACTTATTTAAGGATAGAGACGGTCTATTGAGATCTAATGGGCGTATGAAACATGCAGATTGGTCTTTCGATAAACGCTATCCAATATTAATACCCAGAGATTGCGATTTCACTAAGGAGCTCGTTATGAAAACACACAGAGAAAATTATCATATGAAAGCCAATCACACATTGAGCAAAGTGAGAGAGTTATATTGGATTCCAAAAGGAAAGAGTTATGTACAGTCACTATTGAAGAAATGTCCCGAGTGTGTCAAACAAAGTGGAGGCCCGTTCAAGATACCTCCAGCACCTGCCCTACCTCCTGAGAGAGTAAATTATTCAGCACCATTCACTTATACGGGAATCGATTACATGGGACCCGTTCTAATAAACAATGGAAATGGAAATACTAAACGGTGGATTTGTCTCTTTACCTGTTTAGTAGTCAGAGCGATACATCTTGAAGTCGTGCAAGATCTTACTGCTGAAGAAGGTTTACTAGCGCTAAGGAGAATGATCTCTGCGAGAGGAATACCAACGTTAATAACATCAGACAACGCTCAACATTTCAAGTTGATAGCAGAAATCATTTCGAATCAATACTGCATAGACAAGAAGATTCGGTGGAGGTTTATAACTCCACTAACTCCATGGGCAGGAGGATTCTACGAACGATTGATCGGCATAGTAAAAAACTGCATGAAGAGAACGCTAGGAAAACACATGTTGAAAGATAACCAGCTCACTACGATTGTCAAAGAAATTGAGGCCGTAGTTAACTCACGACCTCTTACTAGCGTAGATTCCGAACCGGACTATATCTTGAAACCTTCAGATTTTCTGACTGTAGGAAAAGTAATCACACTAGAAGAATCTGATAATGGTTCTGAACCACTAAGTATGTCTACAACGAAGACTGAATTGATAACTGGTTGGAAACGAGCACTTGTCATATTAGATGAATTTAAAGATATGTTTTCGAACCGTTACTTACTTAGCCACTTGACCGTCCGGCCCGCGAGACCATTATACTCTCAACCGTCCGGGTTATTTTACCGGCGCACGCCCCGCGCTGCGCAACCACAACTTTCTACAAAAACGTCAGTATCTTCTAAACTACACAAGCTAAAATAAAGAAAAAAATACTAAGGCATAAATGAACGTTCATTTGTTCAAATACTTTTATAGTTATACTAAAAATATCCATGATTATCGACTATAATCAAGGTTAAACTTAGGAAATTGGTAAAAATTGCTGAAAGTTTTTATTTGACGACTAATTACAGGAAATATTGCGCGATGACCCTCTTTTTTTATTACATATTATAAAAAAAGACTATTTTAACTTTTAAATGACACCACAATCAACATATATAGTTCTCAATAAGATATCAAAATAAATTAAACAAATTCCCTACTCCTTCCAACAAGTGCAACAAGATGGCCGTCTGCATAAGGCTGCCTACAACTGATATACACTTAAACGTCCGTGGAGACTATGGTATCCAGTGTCGAAAGTAGATAAATTTTGTATATCAATAATAATGACAACAGTCTTTGCTTGATACCCACTATGCTACTTATAAATCAAAAGTTTCTTAAGTTTAATAGTGCGGGTGTGCAGTACCTACCTCTGCATCATCAGGATTCAAGGATCGAAGGTTGAAACTATCAAAATCAAAATTTCATAATGATCAAAGAAGTAGAAGTGGTTGAAAAAACTGTTGTAATATTTGAAACACATAGGTATCTGAACAAACAAATGTACAAAATTACAAAGTCAAGCTAAATAAAACCATTTTTTAAATTAGTATCTATATCCGTAGGTAACTGAAAGAAAACATGCAAACAAAAACACATTTCCAAACACCGAATAATCAAGACACACGCGAAATCGTTTGTACAAACCCTTATTTCTGATATATTTTAAAACGTCCGCGGATAGTCAACCGTCCACGGCATAAAACCTGAGAAACACCGTAAATGTTTTGATGAATCCTAAAGTAGTTTGATATATTTCTTATGTTTAAGTATATTAATCCGTTCTCTATAAACCAATCTTCAGTATTTATTGTATATTTCTGTAAACAGAGCTCCAAATTACTAATAATTAGGCTATAAACGTTCACGGCCCCAGCTCGAAAACAACCTTGATATTTCAAATTGATATTACAGTCATCACACTATCACAAACAGAAGATGATACACATTATCGTAGAAAGTACACATTCCTGATTATTTTGATGTATAATAACACCCAAAAATATGTAAATGAACGTGAAATACTTACGACATAACTAAGAGTTCTCCACAAATACTCACAATCACGCGCAGTTTCTTAGAGCACTGGCAAATAAAAATGTTGTCCTTGTAAGCAAATGGCGTACACTGCCATCTATATTTTTTAGAGCTAACTATTTGGTTAGGCTACGTTGTTGCATCAATAGAATTAGTAAATAATGCCGAAATATTCCATTAGATGGCTCTAAAATCAACCGCTCCTCCTTCCACCCCTCGGGATAGTAAGGTATCCGCGGACGGTTGAGAGCATATTGGTTTCGGATACTATGCTATCGTCGGACGGTCAAGTGGTTAGTCTTCGTGAAAGATACAGTCATTTACCTCATGAGTCACGAATAATTTCAAAGTTGACACCAAGTCCTGGTCAAATTGTACAGATCAAAGGTGATTCTAAGAATAGGAACAATTGGTCAGTAGGGAAGATTACGTCACTAATCCCGAGTGCTGACGGTTTATGTAGAGCAGCAAAAGTTCAAGTAGGGAAAAGTGAGTACACACGTTCTATCGCACACCTCTATCCACTTGAAATAGAGGAGGCTTCAGATACTATCACGCATATCAACAGCAAAGAAGAAACTCGTCCATTGGACGCACCTGAGTATGAAACGGAAAAGACAGAAGAACTAGGAAAGGTTTACTCTCAAGTTTCTGGATTAAGACCAGATGACTTACCAAAACCTGTAGATATTGTCCCTTCACAAACGACTGAAGATCACGTTAGTACACATGATGAAGACGGAGACCGCTCATCGACAGTAACGATTGAATCGTCACCTGTCGAAACTGACACAAACAACATAGATATAAACCAGAAGCCGAGGCGAGCCGCAGCTACCAAAGCCTTGGAAAGGATCAAGGAATGGACACGTGATCTGACCGCGCTACTGCTTCACTCCAGAGCTTCGCCGCCGGGGAGTGTCGCGGCAGGCACGAACCTTTAGGTGAGTGAAAGGATTGATTAAGCTTTATGTGGCAACACTTGATATAGAACGACGTTTAGTCTATGGATTTACATTAACTTTGAATCGCTAGTTTGAACGTGCACAGTGAATATTTCTGTATTGTTCTCAAAGTAGTGTTTGTGCAAGCCAGCCAACCAACTGTTACCAGATCTCCTTCCTCCAAAGCTGAGTATCTCTGAGTATCTCTGAGTATCTCTGATTATCCCTGAGTGTCCCTGAGTGACCCTGAGTTTGTCTAAGTATCACTGAGTGTCAGCGTTTATTACTGTGTATTTACAGTATTGGTTTTTATCACCACCAGGTGACTTCGGTGTTCTACGCATCAGCATAATCTTGTTTGTACCAATCACACTGCCGGGAGCCGGCTTGTTTACATCTCCCATCGGCACCCAGGTTGGATATCTAGTCGCTCCAAGGGGGAGGCTAGATCTGGGCTGCTTTGAGAATCGTATAATCCAGGTTGGATATCTAGTTGCCCAATGGGGGCGACTAGATCTGGATTGGTTCTAGAATCTTGGCGTGCGCACTTGACCAAGTACTGTTGTATTAGCCTGGAGCTGCCGGAGACGTCTGGCTGCCTCCTCGCACTTTTAGGGAGTTTGTAGTTGGAGTGTCGTAACAATGTGACACTGTGATTGAGTCTTTCCGTTCTGATACCAGTTCCGTTTGTTATAGATCAAGAAGTACAACACCGAGGAGCGCCACTTGTTTTTAGTGACACTCCGTGGCCAGATGGGTGATCAGCGTTACTCATTTGGGCTTTAATATATACAGGAGGTGGATGGAGATAGCTGACTGAGAGATTATTCAACTCATTACATTAATACATGCGAAGCAGATTTATATGCAGTCAGCGACCCCTTTACAACTGAATTCAGGTATGTGAAATAAGTTGTTACTTCGGGAAACTACTATACTATCCATATCTTGGCTAGTCCACATATGTACCTAGCCACTCCAACACCATATAATGGTTATAGTCCACTACCACATATTGATAGTATAGACACTACTTCCCGACACTACTTCCCGACACTACTTATTCAAACTTACGTTTTCGTAATTTAAATTTCAAATACAAAAAAACATCAACGCGACAGAACTTCACAAAAAATATTCCAACTTAATAAAAAAAAAAAAAGTGGGAAATGATTTGTTTCTATTTATTGGTCTATTATCAAAATAATTATGAATATTCATTAAAACCTAGGCCATTTGTTTAGGTGTAATCTGTAATCCAAGTAAATATTACATACATTTTTAAATAAATTTTAAAAACGTCATAATACGATTAGTGCTTTCATTTGGCGCAACATTTTTGCACCAATCGGAGAGCGCTAAATAAATCTTAGAATGCGCATACTATCCAAATGATACTAATGCTCATTTTCTTAATTTCGTTCATCATGTCAAATATATGAGTTTAACATGGTAACATATGAAACTAAAGTATTTTTAGGTGCCAATCATCATATTAGGTAACCAAGTTTTTAATAAAAATTAATATTGCTAATTGGATTTCAAGCAGCGTACTTATTTTCAAAACAATATTTTTTTGGAAGGCTAAACAGTTAGTAGGTCGACCTAAATTTGGACAGTTCTTTGTTTGACATATGTTTTGCGTCGTGTCGTTCGTTCGTTTCTTTCATTCATTCGTATTCGTGCGCACACAGTGGCGTCCTATTTCTATTTATCTTTGTCGCGAATTTATTTATAATAGTAATTAATAGTTCCCCGTTTATTAAACGGAAATGTATTAAGTATCTCCTTAAATAGGTTAAGTTTGTGCACTAAGGCTTATAGGTAACTCGTGAAGAAAATCGTGACTGGTTGAAAACATGGACCGAAATAATATGAGGTAAGATTTCATTGTCCTTTCGCTTGTTTTAACTTACTTTCTCCTAACGTGGCACGTGTTGTAAACAACAGAATATTTATCCATTTTGTGCTTAAAGGGACTAATTATCGGTATTGTAATTTGCGCTCTGCCCGGTCAGTTTTTCTGTCTCCCGTTATGTGATATCGAGCGAAAAAATGCAGCATGTACTAGGTAGTAGTATCTTTTCACATCTCACGCATTGTTTGTGTGATGGTGGATTTCATAGGTATTCCTCATTGTTTTAATTCAAGCGATACTCTATCACGCCCGCTCAGGCTTATCGCCTGAAATACTATAAAATAAGTACGGAATATTTTTGTAAACAAAGCATGGCGGCACTATAAGGCGACTTGCGATTTATGATAGATTATTTTACAATCAAATATTATTTTATTTGGCGTTGCGTGCTATTGTTTTTTTATGCTTGTAGAGTATTAATCTAATTCCTTTATACTATCAGCTGCTTTTTATTTATTTACCTATAGGTAATGAAAATACATATAATTAAAAAAAAAATAGATACTCTGTCTTATAAGCTGCAAACTTTTGTACCTAGTCTCTTTAACACTGAGTGATTAGTGCAGCAGTTCTAATATGATTTTTAAAAAGTGACAATGCATTAAAGGATGCAGTACAAGGCTGACTGCACACCACTGATTTAAAAAAATGAAACAATGATTAACTATTCATCCCTATATCTTTTATTTTTTTGTTAATCTACAGGATGTTTAAGTGTGTAGCTGTATTTTATAGTTAGTACAGTGTGATAGCTCTTGTGTTGCGTCCTGATTGATATTGTAATACATAATGTATGTAAGTATGTGACATGATGTCCACAGGTTAAAACATTGTATAGGTGTATACTTATGTTTTACTCACTCTAATATACTCTTATGCTAGTCGATCTGATTTTACCTAAACTGAGAGGCTTTTAAGACCTAAGTGTTCCTAAAAAAACAGTTATTTCACTGTCCCTGTGATTTAGTTGAGCTTGCATGCTGGCTGAATGGTTGTTGAATTTAATGGATCAAAATAGATACTTGTATTGCAATAAAGAAAAAGGGGAACAAATTAATTAATTTGTGACATGACAAAGGACGGTTTAATATGCACAAAAATAATTTAGCTATAAAATGGTCTTAACTCGACATAATGCCCGCATCAGTCAGGACTGGGCCTCTATTTTACGACATTTTTTTTTTTCGTTTTTGTCATGTTTTGGTATTGTTATTAACTCACCTGCCCTTACCAAGTTAATAAGAGCTAAATTAAAACACTAGTATCCACGTTATCAACCTATTGGTAAATTGAAAGGTAATTTTAATTACTAGCTTAACCAAAGTTCTTTTTAACCCATCAATTCTTAGTATTGAAAAAAAACTCCAGTGTCCTTAGAAATCTTAGAATAATTAAAACAAATACAAAAAGATTATATTATGATCTGTCACTAGGCTTAATAGAAGTCATCAAATGAAGGTCAAGGTAAGAAATTTGCAACAACAATGCCCTTTGCTTATTGTTGCTTAATGTAAAGGAGCTTTAATATGAAATAATGCAATGATGATGATGCCCGTTTGCTACACCAAGACAGAAATCTGAAGACGGCAAACGCATTACCAATTAAGAATGCCAATGTCTGTAGGTCTCAGATCCCACTTGTCATCTTAAAAAACTAATTACTGAGATCTTTAGATAAGCATCTCAATTGACATGAGTAGGGTAGGGGCATATCGGGATTCTAGAATCCATGGAGTCACTATTTCCTAATTATTACAAACATACCATTTTGATTTTAGCCTTCAGTATTATCATATTTGAAAATAAACTATATACATTTTGAGTTCGGGTGATCAATACCTACTAATATTTGTTTGTTTGTAACGCTTTCACACCGGAAATATCATCTTTACCAAACTTGATTTCAACTAGTTTACCGATTTAACACATTGATGCATTTTGACAATACAGAAGAGCAAATTCAAGGTGGTATACTGGTATGATTATAATAGTTAGGAAATAGCAACTCCATGGATTCTAGAACCACCATATGCCACCAATAGTCCTAATTCCAGTCATGAGTTTATTAATATATATTTGAAATGTGTAATTCCAGGTCAAGCTATGTGCACAGCGGACCCCGCAGCCTGCCCCACATGGGTAAGCGGCACTCCAACGGGCATAGCGCGCGGCTCAGCCCGCCGGCGCAGGCGTCGCCTAACAACCACTCCAATCAGCAGGATGAGATCATCAATTATGTATATGATTCTTGGAACAAGGTAAAGGCTGGTCTTTTTTTGACATTAAAGCAGAAACTTTGTATCTGGGACAGATTTTGATCACAGGGGATTTCTGTCATCAGTCTCGGGGTGTTGAAATTTATATTATTAATTATATTAAATTGTGTACTCATTTGTACAACAAATCAATACGTTTCAATTTCATGAAAATACTAGTTTATTAGAAAACACAATAAAAGTACCTAATGAGGGTACCACTGGAGGGTTGGCATTTTCTCAGTGTATAAAAATACGATAGTCCGAAGCTGTTCGACATAAAAGAGGGATTAATGAACAAACATAAGCTTATTTTAACTTACTTCTTACTAATATTGTAAATACGAAAGTTTGATTGTTTGGATGTTGGTTACCTAATGACGCTTCAATCACTGAACGTATCGGAATGAAACTTGGCACATATGCTAGTTCCTGGAATATGCCATAACGACAATCGAAATCTACGGCGGACGAAGTTGCGGGCAAAAAGCTAGTTCAATCATATTTATCATACATTAGCTGTTCGTATTTTTTTTAAATACAAACCCTGTCTCCGCAATTACGAACATAACAAGATTTTAACTTAAAATTAGTCACACTTGCACTAACGCACGGCAATTGTATGGATTTGGATAGATAACTGGTTTTAGCACTACCAGCGCTCTCGGTGAGATTTCTACGGCCATTCATCATCAGCCATTCAAACCCATACAAAAAAGGGTAAGAGATAGAATGAAATGCCCTACCCTAAAACCATTACCGATCTCATCACACACTTTACCACTAGAGAATTTGCATGGATTTTTCAAGTAGCATTTCTCAATAAAATATGAAAATACTGTGAAAGAGACCACCCAAAAGTGAAATTAAAATTAAAACTCGATGATTCAAGAATTTAAAACTTCTAATTAGACACCGATTAGACAGAGAGATCTGATATACACTGTTTCGTCATGTAACAGGTCGGCCTTATAAAACTCAATGTTAAATTCCATTTTGTTAGAAAGAAATAGAAACAAATCTTTGTTAACATGATTTTTCTCACCTGTTTGTTACATAAATAAGTTTATATTAAAGCTGCGAAAAGTCATGAATATTCCCTGTTCCAGGTCACACGAGACGTGGAACGTGGAGGAGAAGAAGTGAGATACTACCAAGAGATGGTGACTCCCAGACAACTGGCGAACTTTAGACCTTTCAACTTGGACGAGTGGTGGGGCCGGCGGCTGCTCCAGACCATCAACAGGAACAAACACCGCTAGGTCGCGATGCTTCAATTATTCTTTTGAGATAGGGTAGCTGGTCACGGAAGGCTCTGGAGATTCGTCAAATGTCGCAGGTGTATCAGTAAGCGTTATGTTTAAATTATGTAATTCAACATTACTCTCTAGCTTTAATAAACTTACATAATTTATTTCAAAGGAGTCAGAGCTGGGTGTTATATTTCAGCCTTAATGTTCCACATTTGATCCGTTCCGCTTTTTTGGGAGTTGAACTCTTACATGAACAGTCAATCAGGTTGAAGGCCTTCATAGACGTACTGCTTGGAGCAGTTTTATTGCAAAAATTACGTATTCAATAAATATACATACACAGACCGCTCTTGGTCACAGCTAAAGTGAATATATCGTTCAGTCGATTTTGCGGTTGACTCCGCAACACGAGTTTGGAGGCTCCTTTAAGAACCTTTTGGAAACCATAGTCTGCTGCAAACTGGCAGACAAATCCTTCTATAGATGTTTGACGGAATTTCTGCAGCCTTAGCAAGGGTGACTTAGCTATCTTTATAATATGAATAGTCTGGCATTTGATCTGAACCCAGAATATGCTAGTTTACTGTGTATCAATGAAAGTATAGCAATAACGGTCTTTCTTAGTACAGGTAGAATTTGCACAGTTAAAATATTATTATATTGGAGAGATTACTGTGTACTTTTAATCATGAAACTACAGGAGGATTCAATTTTGTTACTCATTGTTATTAAACAACAGCACAGTTAGCATGAAAAGGGATTTCACAGATTTCTGACGTTTAGAAATGAGTGAACTTGCAAAGACAACTTATCGTTTTTTATTCGTGCATTTGTCTGTTTCAATGTAAAGTTGACTCTGAACGAACTACAAGTTTAGATTTAGGTTGATTATGTTGTGTGATTGTGTGGTGACAAATAAAGTCCTGTTGCTTTTTGAAAGATTATGGTGTCAAAGACATTAATCGGATTGGAAATAACGTTAAACTCGGAAACTACTATGGTTTTTAAACCACATGTGGTTGCACAACTTTCCTTTTCTCTTATGGCCTGATTACGTCTTGCGCGATGGCTAAAGCGGGCGGTGGAAGCAGATTCATATAAATCGCCTTATCGCCAGCAAAGCTACTCATGGCATGCTATATACATCTCTTTGCATTTGATTGTTTGCTCATCGATCGTCCCCGCTGCTTAAGTCGTGACCAGCGCGTGTAAAATATCCGACCATAGAACCGTCTTTGTTATTAGTTTATACGGGGTGTCATTTTAATCTTCAATAACCAACTGAAATATAAAATCAATCCCACTGGGGGCAACGCAACAAGATTTTATTTATCGCCAGTTTTTTGACATTTGTGTTATTTAGCTTTCCCTTGCTTGTGTTAACTCTGTTTTAAATATTTGAATTTTATTATAATAATCCTTGATGACGTACTGATTTTGTATAAATTATGGTATATTCGAGCATTGTTGTGAAATAATTTCATTTTAGGATGATTAATTTGTATTTATATATATTTATATGAAAGTAATAAATAATTATAACTATCAGTTAATCACAAGTAAGGAAACAATATGTTTAAGGTGATGTAAATAATTTAGCATGAATTTATATTATTTATATTTAAGTGAATAATTAGTGACTGCGCCTCAGCGTTCCGGTAGAATCAGCTAGAGATAAGTTTTAAATATGCTTGTAGTCATAGACTAGGTCTGCTATATTAAATATTTTCTTAAATAATGTATTTCGTTTCCAAAAGTAAACGTGAGGTTAAACCGTTTAATATTCGTCAGCGAAAGTTTGTGACCGGGTTGCAAAATGACGACGTGGTTAGCCCAGGTGGTTGTGACCCTGCCAACGAAGCTGGCAGTCCTGGGTTCGATCTCGGTGCGCAATAACATGTGCCTTTTGCTTATGTATTTAAGAGCTTGTTTTGACACTAGATCAATTTGCGTGAGATTGTATTTATTTATTTATTAGGAGGTTACACAGACACACAGACACACATGTAACATAATTTGGGAAGTAGGACTATAAATTCAGATGTTTTCCTTACTGTATCTCAATATGAACGCAACAAAATATTAAGACAAACATGCATCGTGCATTGTCCCCTAGTATTTATTAGCACTTCAACCCCGACTATGGATTCATTTGTCACAGTAGTTTTGGAAGCTAAAATACATTATTAGGTAAATATAAAACTATAATATGACCCATGTATTGTGTAGTGTAGAGTCGGCTCAACTGCCCGGTAATAATAATAGTCTAAAGTACAACCTCTTTTCAATTTGACAGGTCCTTCTACTATTTATGACAACGTTGGTTATGGTACAGATAAAAAATGCATTTCAAATATGGCGGTTGAGCTGGCGTAATGCAATAATTAAACTTAACTTGCAGAATGATTTTTTTAAATAATAATTATGATATGATAGAGCAAAGTTGACATTCCATACGCCTGTACTTAGACTTGGAAGCTGTTGTACATAGATTTTAAGTCACAGTGCTACCAGATTATGGATTTGAATAAAAAGTTTTTACTGTAGGTAATTGTTTTGGTCAATTATTTAACCCCATCGAGATAATGACAGAAAATATACAGGGTGTTAGATAGTCAAGGGCAAGGATTTTTAGGGATGGCGGAGGTCATTCTGAACATTATTTACCATATTTACTGTTATATAAACCTTATGGTTTTAGAGATGTTACGAGCTTTTGGGTTACCTGATCACCGCTGCCCATGGACTCCTGCAATACCAGGAAAGGCATCTGCGTTGTCGTCCTTTGAGAAAAGAGTATGCTCATCTCGCGCAGGTCCGAAAGATTACAAAATTGCAAGATTTGATATGTAGGTACGGTCACGAGCGTTAATTTGGGACCCATTTCAAGAAAAATATGCTTGAAGTCGTCAATGTCATTAGAGATGTCAAGTCATTTGTAACTATTAGGAAAGTCAACCGTATTTTTGTAGAATGCTAGATTGACTTTGGACCTAAGGTGCGTACCAAATTAAATCTCGTGACTGTACTATGAGATTTATATGTAAAAGTGTAGTATTTGCATACTATGTCAATACAAATTATGTTTACTGGTTTAAACTTTCAAATAAGGCAAAAATTATAAGTTCCTGGTAATTCTCGAAATGTGTATTACTGAAAATGTTAGAAGCACTCGCACTCGATACCTATACCCTCCTGAGGTAGTACTAATAGTAGTACATAATACGGCCGTTGAAATGAAGATCTACTTAGTGCCAAGGAAGTAAAGTGGAATTTATTTGGTTTTTATGACTACTGATCAAGTTAGAAAAATATTTATTTCATTCTCAATAGATTCATATTCCACTGAGAAATTTCGATGTATGTTAGGCCTTCGGAGGATAAAGCGCATACCTACTGTACCTATACAATTCTCTAAGCGTCAAAAATGACAGCTTTCTATGGCTTGACGTTTACTTTGACGTCTCTAATGACGCGCATCTCAGCCAAGACGAGTTTATTAACCTTATGAACGCCTTACGTCGATTACCAAATGCGCCATTCACACGTGTTTGCTATACTATGCAAATTACAACTTAATTCATACGAAACAAAGTCTCTTTCAATATTGGACTTGTGTCGGCTGTAGCCGTCGTAGCGTCAGGGGCACGACTTACAGATGTCGGCCACAGCCGTCTGTGGCGTTCAAAAGGTTAATACGGGGCTAAGACACGCCACTAATACATTCACCGTACATGTACGCAATAGAGTCAAATTAAGGAGCGGGAATCTTCGTCGATTGAAAATGCTGTAAAATAGTTGACATTAAGACTAGTATTTTTTTATTAGACGAAGTGAAATGTTATGTTTCATTACAGCAGGGTTAGCAAAACGAATTATATGGTGCAATAACGAACTCTTGGTCTACAACGCAAGTGCTTCAATGCAAGTACGCGAGCCATATCAATTGTGTTCTGTTCCTAACTTTCAAGATCCAACTTCTCAGTTCTGTTGTTGAGTAAGGAGTCATGTTGCAGAAGTTAATATCAAAGTTCAAAGCTTACCTTTAGTTAGATTTGTTTGCTAACTGAATTAAGGATAGCTAGCTTTTGTTCGCTTTAAAACCCGTTTATGTTGGATGTTTTGCTTTTTTCTGTGTTTTTTTAGTCTGGTGGACTGACATAACAATGCGCTGTATAAATGAAGACAATTAAAAAAAAACCCATGGCAAAAACATTATTTGATCCAACCTTAAGACTGCGCCGAGCAAACGCCGAGCGTCCAGTGGCGCCCTCATTACTATTATTGTGTTTTCTAATTAACTAAAGAATTACCCTTGGAATCAGACGATATACGTTTATAATATGTGCATCAAAATATACAATAAACTGCCACCGGAGCTGAAATTGGTACAAGGTAAAACATTCCGAACTTTGTTAACGAAATGGCTCTTGGATAAATGTTTTTACACTGTCAATGAGTTTATCCACTAATAATATTAACTAGTATAGTATTGTAAGATAATGTTTGTAATTTAATAATTTTAACATGTATAAGAAATAGTTAATTGAAAATGATACTAGTTAACAAATTTACAATGAGATTTTAAGATGTAATTTATTTATTAAAATTTGCATGTCTAATTGACGACTGTAGTCTATGTGACGACTGTCTGTGTGTATTAATTAACCACATATGAAACATTTGTACGCCATACTATGGCAAAATAAGGATGGATAACAATGAAATGTAACACCAATTTATACCCTTGTTTCACAAATAAAATTGATTTGATTTGATTTGATTTAGGATTTTGTAGTGTAAGTAAAAACACAATTTATGGGATACGTAACAAACTTTAATAACAATTACTCTTTGAGTAGTCAGCTTAACCGGAAAACGTGGCCACTTTTTTCCGTTAAGTTAATAACTCGAAGGTGAATTGTTATTAAACTATATGATATACCCTATAATTCATAATTCATAATTCATTTATTCATTGCAGTTATGGGTTTTTCATTTGTAGTACAAAAACCAACCGTCCCATTTCCAAGAAAATACTTAAGTTTATTAGAAAACACAAAAGTAATGAGGGCGCCACTGTACATCCGCTCGGCGCAGTCTAAAATTAAATATGGCGTGTGGTGGCCGCCCATTGGCCGCCACATTAAGTTTTGATAACTGTCATATATTTTCTGACACAAGATTATGACAAATCGATCAACATAGATCTATGTTTCGAATCATCCATCCACGCGTTTTATATTTTCAAATAGTTTCTAGAAGGACCCTATACCGATGCCTCTTCACTAACGAACCAAGGTCGTGTGAGGTTAGCGTGTGGATTCCAAAATATAATGTTATCCTCAGTCCTCAGCTATAAGTTACTCTTTCTTCACTGGGAGGCGTCAGCCATCTATGAAGCATTAAACTTCATAGATTCTCACAACTTCGATAACTGTTTGATTTTAACTGATTCGAAAAGCAGTCTCCGGGCCATTTTGTCCAACCAACTCCGTGCAAAAAAAAACCACCTACAACCTATCTGGTAAATACTAATGTTTCACTTGCCTGGATACCTAGTCATATCGGTATTCGAGGAAACGAAGTAGCCGACCAGCATGCTGCACCCTCAATGGCTGTCTCTCCCTATACAGGTGTCACGCTCATGATTTACTCACATTGGCTAAGGATCGTTTAGACGTAGACTGGGTGTCTGGTACTTTGACTGGGTCAAGTCGAGTCAAGGGTATGCACTACTGTGATGTTCAGGATAGAATATCGATAAGACCTTGGTTTTTTAGATACTGAGAAGGAAATAAAAAGGTAACATCTACGAACTGCCGATTAAGATTGGGCCATGCGTACCCCTGTCTTTCTAAGTAAAATCCACGTTAGAGATTCATCGATCTGTGAATGTGGTCTGAACGAAGGGAATCTGGATCATATTTGTTTGAAGGCTCCAAGAGGTCGCGTTCCCTGGACCAGCGCTATTGCCTACCGTACTCGCAATCTCAATTGGCTTCAAAGCGGAACAATTGTTTTCATTTCGTATGCAGACAAGCCTTCGATTTTTAAAATGAAAACAATTACGATTGCGAGTGCATTAAGCCCCTCTGCTTTCCGACTTTATTCCACGTCCCATTTACTTTAAAACTTTCGCCGTTATACATTTACCCCTTTTATTCGTATTCTGTGTGATTTTAGAACAAACAATAGCATTCGTTTGTACCGCCCCCTTTTGCCGTTTCCCCCATTTTTTCAAGTAGTACAGTGCCACAAAGGAACAAAATTATTATTATATGTATACATACATATTTATTCTAACATGAGAGTTTACCTGTGACATAAAAAAAACAATTGATTAAGTTTTATTTGATTCACTACGTACATAGGTACATATAATTATGTATATGTATATCTGAGATATTTCCAAATAAGTTTTTTATGAACGAAGTAAAAAACTTGTTCCTTAACTCCAGTCAAAATCGCTGTTAAATGACCGAGTTTACTTGAACATTAACCGTCGTTAATTTACTTAAGAATTAGGTACCTATCTGCTGACTGATATAAATATACTGACGAAGATCATATAATTTCACTGAAATACCTACAAAATCAGGTTCAATTAATATTACGCAACACAAAGCTTTGTTGATGACAAACTCCCCCCGCCACAAGTTGAAGGTGGAATTCATATCGCCTTATGGCTGTATGTCAAACATGGCGCTCGGAAGCGCTGGAAAGCGCTGTATTCTGTATTTATGTTCCACGACCGCGCCTCAGGGCTTACAACTTAACAGCACCTAATGAGTTTGGCGAACTCCTCAAAGGAGATTAGGTACGCGGCAAACTTTTGTTTTTTTGGCGGTTATTTTTTTGACGTGCGACGCGTGTATTTTTCTGTTTATTTGTAACCGCGTAGTTTATGAAGCTTTTTATACGTTTCCTTATGTGTAGAAATGACTACATTTCAATTGGGAATTTGTTCACTGATTTAGATTAGGATTTAGATTTCGAGGGGAATCGTGAAAATTTCCGTCTCAACAAATCTGAACCGGATATTCGGGTGACTTGGTAGGTACTCCGCTGTCTCAGGCCTTTTTTCTAGACGGAAAAATACATTAATTAAAATAAAAAAATTCGGGTGGTAGGACCTTGTGCAGGGTCCGTCCGGATCGCTACCACCATCTTATCCATTAACCTACGGCCAAACAGCAGTGTTCGCATTGTTGTGTTCCGGTTTGGGGATAAGACAGCCGGTGAAATGACTAGCATAGAGGCATTCAATCTTAGCCTCAGGGTTGGCAACGCATTCGCAGTCTTAGGATTGCATTGCAGTTTTGTGATTGCGAATGTCTATGGGTCACAGTTTCCACTTACCATCAGGTGGCCTGAGTGCTCGTTTTGTCTACTCGATGCCATAAAAAAAAAAAAAAAACTTCCCCCGTCTTGCTTCTATATCGTTATCAGTAGATGACGTTTTACAGTAGCTGTTAAGTCGAATTCAAAATTAGAACGCTTGCACTTGCATCCATAAACTTCAGGGCCAGTCAGAAGTAGGTAGCGAAAAACTTGTAGCTCCCGTTTTGAAGCAATTTTCCGTGAATTGTGAATTTGTTTTTACTCTCAAGTGATTAACGTCAACGATATGTGAACATAAGTGACGACGGCTGTAATAATTATTTGTATGGTTTAAAGCTACGACGTCGTAGCGCCGTAGCCCGTAGCAAAGTCACGGCGTAGCAGATTTAATTGGTACAGTCAACGTCAGGAATATCTTTACATTATGACGACGTATTATTTGACAAGTTTTTATTACGCATTTATAGACGTAATTATGCTTAACCCTTCTTTGCATGGTGATGAAAATTTCCATCATAACATAATACCAACTTTTTGTATTTTATATGTATAATTTTTTTTATGCGTCAAATAGGGTTTGAATTACTTAACGATTTTTTTCATTTTCTTGCAAACAAGGGTTAAACCGCTCCTATACCTATTAGGTCTTCACATTGGATGCGGATCCGCACGCCGCTCCGGTGTGTGAGCGAGACAGCGCTATGCACGTCTGTAGCGATGTTCCGCTCACACGGGCGGCGTGTAGATCCGCATCGGTGTGATAACCGCCTTAAATAGGTCACATAAGTTAGACTTGTGCCGACAAAAACCTAGCGAAGTACGAGTCGGACGCGCTGACGAAGGGCTACCCCTATTTTTGTATGTGGACCCCACTTAAGTGTTTATAAATTAAAATAAATAAAACATTGGTTGGATCCATATTGGCTCATATAAAATTGGTCTTTCGAATTTTTATACAAATAACGATTTGTGACTATACTCATCATTACTCCAAAAAATTTTGCTCATACTTTTTTGTTCATACTTTTTTAAGTCATAAGTATCGCAACTCATAAACCATTTTTTCAAAAAACTGTTACTTTTTTTTTTATAAATCTAACCTAACCTTACCTAATTTATTCTACACGTAAGATATTTAAGAAATTCTGAAAAGTGTACGGTTCTATGAATATTGGCGTTATAAGTTCAGATGATTATAAGCTCCGATCATTAGTATTAAAAAAATATAATATGACGATTATGAAGAGTGATCATTAGGTTGTAAAATTGTATGAGATACATTTTCGGAGTTCCAATAATCTAATTTGCAATTTTATATGAACTTTGGCGCACCCCATTGGTAGTACCAAGTAGGCTAACGTGTCCTCAAATATTTTTAACACAATTTTCAAGTTATACAATACATTAATGTTTTATTATAATAGGAAATCACTGAAGTCTAAGGACTTGATGACGATTGGAGCAAACATAATCGATTAGGGTTCCGTTGTCGTCGAAACCAATTAGTGTAAATCTTGTAGACCCTTCTTAAAATGGCCGCTAAATTTAATTAACTGGTAACAATGCGCGAACGGCTGCAAATCTGGGAAGAATGCTTCACGTTCCTTTGGGAAAATACTGCTTTCTTTATGCTATAGTGTTTTTCATTCATAATTTGCAAAGTTGTTTGTCTAGGGGACACCGTTGATGTGGGAAAGCATATCAAACTTTTATTTGGTTGTCCTGTGTTTTTTTTCTCCTCTCTTCCTCCCCTTTGTCTCTCTCGTAATATTTTTGACATGTTTTCCTGCTGAACTACGCATGCTATTTGATATTATATTTAATTTAATATTTATTGCTTTATATAATGCTAGATTAAGTAGTACCATTGTAACATGTTTAAAAAATGACTGACTGCTGAGTTTCTTGCGGCGTTTCTTTTCGGCAGTGGTCTCCTCTTGGGAAGCGCTGGTAGATTCATGACGTGTAAAAGTGCCCGTGCGGCCTAATTACTGAATAAATATCTTTTATCTTTATCTTTAATGATTGAAGACGCGCCATCTACACGGAATAAATTGTATGATCAAAAGGCGGGGACCTTTTGCTCATACAATTGTTAACAAGTCACACTGCTAGATCAAAACAGAATCTACTTAAAATCCTTGCTAGTTTTGTTTAAAGATAAAGATAAAGATAACATTTATTCGCAACAATACAAAACCATATCAGGTACATAGATACAAAAATTAGACACAGAGAAACAGTTGCGAAACGGTCCCAACTCAGCATTCGCTAACCGTAAAGCCAGCACTGGTCTTCCGTTGGAAGTTCATAAAAGTTGTATTAGGTTAATTTTAATATAATAGTTGTATTTTGAGTTATAGTTGACGAAATATAGTTTGTATCGATTCGACGTAGCGCTTCTAAGACGAATCAGTGCAAATTATAATTCGTCAACTATAGTACTGTTTTGATCTAGCAGTGCCAAGTAAGTATAGCTTCTTTAATCAAAGTAACTTCAAAAATATTGAACGAATTTTGATATAGCTTGTAGTGTTTTGTCGCTAATTAACTTATGTCCAAAATGGACAAGAAATATAATATTTTTCTAAAGATCGTGGTTCTTTTCTAATCAACCCAAAATATACTAGGAGTAATTTACTACGAGCAGGTACTTTATGGATTTTTAAGTCTGTTTGGAAAGAGTTACCTTTAAAATAATATTTGGTGGCCATTTTGGACAAATATCTACACAGCCATCGTGTCAAATATATAGGTACATACTAGACCGTTTGTCAGTGCCATAGGAGCGTGTAGATATTTTTGGCGTCTTAGGAACGTGTGTATTATAATGGTGTGTATTAAAAAAAGATAGCCAAACATTAATTTCTTTGAACAACTGTTAATGGTGTATTGATGAGAAAGTGTGAACGCGTTAAATACTTCTAAAGCTTCTTTAATAGACCCTCAAAATAAGTGTCGCATAAAATTCTAATGCGCACATAAAAAGGTCTTTAAAGACAATCGAACGGTTTTCGTTCACCGAATTCCGATAGGCGTCTAAGCATTTGATTTACGCTCGCCCTTTGTCGGAGTAATATTTTAGGGTTGATGAGTAAAATTGAAAGTATCTTTTTAAAGCTACCAAAGTTAACCGGGCTGCTCCCACGAGAATTTAAGCTTTTTAAAAGAACTTTATTTTTAAAAATTAAGCTTGGGCTAACAATGATTTTCCTATTAATCCTAAAATGTCTTTAATCATAATCCAACTTTCGGGGAAGATAGTTATTTTTCAGTTTTTGAAAAAGAGGAAAGAAAGGGTTGACCCAGATGTGAGACGAGATGACGACGTCGCATTTTTTAGTTTTACTTAATAATTTAAATGAAATTGAGTAAAATTCTCAAATGTCATGTCATAATATAATATAAATAAGACATTTGTTAATGCATGAATTAATTAAAAAAAGATGCCACAATCAGGACATAATTATAATACATATTAAGGAACTTTCTCATAAAAAAAGAAACAAAGAATGATGGAATGATGAGATTTCGTCAGTACTTAGTTTTTGTTTGATCCGTTTGTCGAAACAGTGGCGAATCGAGTTCGAGTACCGAATTCCAAGGTTCAGTAAGACAAACTATATGTATACAAGCGTTACCTCACCTCATTTAAGGTACAAAATTGTTCCACCTCCAGTTACTCCTTCAAGCTCATGTTTGATTTCATGTCCAACCCAACACTAGTAGAATAGAATCAAGACACTTATTTGCAAACAATCACAATATGGTAAAAAAAATAACAAATATCAGGGGACAGTGTCACACCAATTGACCTAGTCCCAAACTAACCTCAAGGCTTGTATTATGGGTACTAGACAACGATATAAATACTTACATAGAGAAATATATAGAAAACATCCATGACTCAGGAACAAACATTCGCGCTCATCACACTAATCTGCCCTTACCGGGATTTGAACCCAGGACCGCTAGCTTCGTAGGCAGGGTCACTACCAACTAGGCCTGTAAGAAATAATATTTTTTTCTGAGTAATATTATCGACAACGAGGGTGGTTTCTAAGAAAACAATATTACTCTCTAATTCTAAAGGCGCAATCGCACGGAGAGCGGAGACGGCGCGGTGCGGCGGTAAGTTTTTTTTTTTACACAATTTATTTCCGATTTTAGGTAATAATAACACTGATAATAAAGTCACTATTAAAATAATAGTCAAATTAATCTAAACTGAACGGGTCTACTATGAACTATGTACCATTAAGGAGTTCCTCTGGCACCTTCAGTTTTCATCACACCATCATGATGGTACCATATTATTGTATTCTCATCGGAATTGCCAAATTTAGTTAGAAGTAGGTAGGATACATTTCACACTGGTTGTTAGTCAGTTACAAAAAACCCTATATATGTGTAAAAACGTATCGACCATTCTTCAGAATTCCGGAAATGCTTTTTAGTATGGGAAAACACCGCACCGCACCGACTCTGGTTTCAGTGTGTTTGCGGCTTAATAGTTTCGAATTTCTCCCTCACCCTGTACTTATAACAATCAATCAATTTCTCTACCGCGTGTGCTTTGTCTTCCTTTTATTAGGGATCCGTACCCAAAGGGTGCCAGAACTCTAATTCTAACCCTTCGTTGTCGGTCCGTTCACCTTAACTTTGAAATAAAAATAATATATGTTATATTTTTTGTTACAACAGCGGATTTCCTAAAACAAGCTAGCCAAGTGCCTCTCTAGCCGTACGGAGCCCCTTTTTAAAGAAATTTAGAGATGAAACATCGCTCAGACAACGTCTTGCAAAAACTTTAGAATAGAAACCTACAGGGGTGAATTCTAAGTCGTGAATCAAATGATCACCTCTGTGTTCTACCCACGAATATGAACAAGTTTCACTATCGGACCAACTCTGAAATCACGAAAAAAAATCAGCTGCTTCATACATTTTGGTCGAGTAGGTACGTAATAAACTTTTCAATGAAGCAGCTGTTTTTTTTCGTGATTTCAGAGTTGGTCCCATAGTGAAAGTGGTTCATATTCGTGGGTGGAACACAGAGATGATCATTTGATTCACGACTTAGATTACACCCTGTATATCTTGTAAAATGTTACTCGTATTGAGTTTTCATTTGCTTTCAATCTTTTACATCACTACTACAAATAAACTTATTTCTCGGAACCAAATATCTACAAATAATTTTAAAATAAAAATACTGTTAGGTACTCATGCTCAATTCATCTTTATTTTAAATTGCCATAGTCGTTGGGATCGGTCCGTATTTTTTTTGTATTTTCGTATATTGCTTCCATTGTAAAAAAATGTCGCATCATCAGAGTCCATTTGCGTTCCACGTCGTTAGAGTATCAATTCAGTATACAATACAAACAATAAATATAAATCGAGATTCTCAATATACTCGAAAAATATCCAAGTATACATATAAAATACTTAAGTAATAAATCATAAAAATTACGATTCATAAATCCAAGTATTCGTAATCTTTGTCAACGGCCATATTTGTAGCTATTGAAGATAGATGCAACCCATGCAATATTACCCTAAGTAATCTTAGTGTAACTTTTCCTTGCGAACAATGAAAAAAATACCTTTTTTAACAAGTATTGTTACAAATCTACAAAATTGCTTCATTACGAAAACCTTTCATACTATAATGACCCAATAAACATCTCACAAAAATTAATACCCTGCTTTTATTATTACAGATAATAAATTACAGCGTATTAGAGGCAAGAATAAATTTCTTTTGTGAACGGCACTTCATTTCTGTTTGAATCTGAAATACAGAATCACTAAAGGTTCCATTATATGAACCCCAAGGGAATCGGATTTCATGCGCTGATATTATGCTTGGGAAAATCCATTTTAATTTACAGTAAAATTTACCTGGACATGGCTTTAATTTATTCTTTGCTTAAAAAGCTTTTGGATAAATCAGTATTTAATGATAGATTCGTTCTGGCTGATTTAGTTAGAGGATTTAGAAGGCAACGATTTTTTTATAATTGAAGATTAGATAACAATAACAGTTTAGTTTGAATGTGTTTTACCCGCAAGCCCTTAATGCCCGGTTCCTATAATCAAGAAACGAATCGTTTTTCTTACGTCTCGTTAAAATTTGATATTTGCTACGTACAAAATGTGTCAAATTTTAACGAGACGTAAGGAAAACGATTCGTTTCTTGAATATAGGAAACGGGCATAAATAAACAATTAGTTTGTGGATTAAACGTTACTTAAACATAAGAAATAAGTATAGGTATATGTGTAAATAATTACCAACCGTAACGAATGTAGAAAATAGAAAACTTATAGATTTGATTTCGATGCTCATGCATCATCATGCTGACGGTGGCTTCGGGAATAAAATTGACGAGAGCTAACGATTCAGACATAATATGTTCATAACATACTTTTTTTTTCATGTTCATTACGGCTGACACAGTGCAACCTGTCTACAATTGCATTTGATTCGTGTCGAATGCTTCGTGTCCAACAATATCGACAGCAATCTCTCTTTAAGCTCCCGTTTTTTATGTGTTTGATTCAGTCGAATTACTGAAATCCAATTTCAGGAACAAATTGGTAGTTTACAATTTCCAATCGCGCCGATAAGCCACATCATAGTATGTACAGTCAAAAGCACTAATATCGATACACCTAACGCATCCAATATATGTTAAAGAAACCGGGCAAGAGCATGTCGGACCATGCTCAGTGTAGGGTTCCGAAGCCGTAACGACAAACACAAAAAACTAACTCAAAAATCAACATGTATGAAACAATTTTCTATTTAAAGTTATTTGGCGCTGTCTTCGATGATTTTTATTAGGTATAAACCCGTTAATCGCCTGTATCTCAGGAACTAATCATGTCTACTTAGCCGTGATAGTTTTCCTTTAAAATTCGTTATATGCGCTTTCGTTGAAGATTTTTTTCAGATTTTTAGTACTTGTAGTTTTGGCTGTAGTGGGGGGGGGGACACTTGACTCTAACAAAAAATAGCGCTTTAAAGCTTAATATTTCATAAACGGATCCCTTAATCGAAAAATTGTTTTCATAAACCCGCAATATTTTTGAAAGACCTATCCAACGACACCCCACACTATGGGGTAGGCAAGAAAAAAAAAAGACATCCCCACGTTACGTGTAGGGGAGGTGCATTAAAAAAAAATATTTTTCAAAATTTTATTTTACCACTTTGTTGGCGTGACTAATATGTACATTCATGCCAAATTACAGCTTTCTAGTACTATGAGTCTCTGAGCTAGACTGGGGACGGACGGACGGACGGACGGACGGACGGACATGGCGAAACTATAAGGGTTCCTAGTTTGACTACGGAACCCTAAAAACGTTACTCCCAGTAGCATTAAGGCTTATACATTTTTACTGTCTCAAGATATATATCTAAATGACTTTTACTGTACCTATGACACAATTAAGATGAGACAATGAACAAGTAGTAACACTTAATGGATTAAGTTTTCTGCCACATTTTCTTCTTATCACACGATAAGTTTCTTCTTACGATAAAGTTGCCGCACGTTTCTGTTTCATAGTTTTCCTATGCTCACTCTTTCGAGTGAGAGTTTTTGTTAGTGCTGATGTATATTTTGTGAAAGAGCAGTTACAACGGTCACATGTTTCATTCGCTGCTTGGTATGACAGGTTTGAACCTGTTGTGGAGATTACATGGATTGCATCAGTGTGGCTGGTGGGCGAGGTGTTCAAGCTTCGGCCGGGGGTTGGGTGGTGGCAGTGGCGACGCTCGTAGTGGTAGATACTGCGTCAGGGTCTTGCTCGCGGACGCCTAACCAGGGTAGACGCTTCTCCAACTCTGCCCTGAAGAAAAAAAAAACAATTTTGAATGTTTAACTAGTTTATCTAACAGCGGGATGGTTATGTCTCATCTTTTTTAATCGTCCTTTGAGACCAAATCGGGAGAAAAAGATGTAAATAACGCAACTTTGTAGTGAGTTTAGAAAATATGCTTTCTGCTGAACCTTAACGGCAGCCTAAAGTTCGATCCCGTCGGTCGCCTTTATGTTAATTCTATAAATTTGATTGATTTCTGGAGTCGTTAGCATTCGCAGAAAGCCCACATAACTGGCCTGTTTATTTTTTTCGGACCAAACCGATATCATTTTGAATGATTGATTTTTGATATCACTCTTTCTACATACAAGGAGCGCCAACAACATTTGACGCCATTTAGCCTACAATAGGTCAAGTATTTTGTTTATTTCGGTAAGTATGGGGTAAAGATCTCCTCTCTTTTTCAAACTACCTCTTTACTACTTACTCTTCCAATTCTTCTACCTACTAGATCTTTTTAAATCTAACGCGCCTGTGATTTCGCTAGTAATTTGTAGTCATCAGGAATTACAAATAAAAAAATGTTACAAAGTGACTCAACAGGTCTTATCGCTAAATAGCTATGTCTGCCAGCCAACCGTATAAAGAACAAAAGTAAAAAATAGATCTGCAGGCGGTGTACCTAACGTAAAAAAAAAGAATAACCAAAGTGATTCATCATACTACTTAAATAGTTTGCTTTTTACATGAATACGAACCTGTATCTGGGATGGTTGATTGCGTACACCCAGGGGTCTATGCAGGAGACGACCTTCGCGCACACGGCCGGGATCATCGTGGCTATCGGCGTCAGCAAGCTCCTGGTGGCCAAGGAGGTTATAGGTGTAACTCTATTCAGATCACAGTGCTTTGCAAACTTCCCTATAAGATTAAATTATTAGATTGTCTTAAATTCAAGACGGTCACTTTGTATTGAATTACCATAGAAAGTGACCTGTTTTCATTGCTGCTGAGTGTAGATAAAAACCCCCATATAATCGCAACCCCTACTTTCACAGCCGATATCTCTTCCCTTCACTAAGAAACGTCCTGATTCAACCAGCTTTATTTTAAATTTCAGCGTTCGAATCGGTCCATCCGTTTGGGAGCTACGACGCCACAGACAGACACACTCCTTAAACTTATAACACCTCTCTTTTTTGCGTTGACATTTAAAAATAGGTACCTGTCTCCAAAAGCCCCAGTCATCGCGACGATGGCGTAAGGAGTCCAAGCGCAGATGAAGAGGAAAAAGATGGTGAACGCCACCTTCGCGATTCTGATCTCGACACTCTTGCCAGCGTCATCTTTATTCGCAGCCAAGGACTTCACGTTCATCTTCTTGGCTTGCTCTTGGAGCATTCTTTCGTGGAGACGAACCTGAAGAAGGAGGGAGAAAGGGAATTAACAAGAGTAAGTAGTGGTTTAAGAATGAAATGGATAGAGAGAAACAAATTTATTCACAACAAAACATACATATGTACCCCTTTATTCCCAGGGTGGGGTAGGCAGAGCTACAGAATTACCAACAACTCTAAAAACTACTGTACAATCAACCAATTTGAAGTATAGGCTACTGGGACTATGTTAAAGTGACGTAAATAATTATTCACAACAAGTACAGTCTCCGTGAAGGAATCCAGTTTGTCAAGCTGTTCTAATTTGACTATCAGTCAGTTGAGGGTGTTTAGTCATCCTATTTATTACTAGGAGTTCAGAACCTGTAAGGCGTCTGCTCCGAACTGGCTGGCCTCACGGTCGAACAGATGTTAATTGAAATGAAATATCTATAACCCAACAATGGCCGGACCAATTTTTATGACTTGATTCGTTGGATTTGTCTCTGCCCCAAACAGCAGGATAACTATTAAAACATTCGAAAGATATACGAGAAAAACCTTCTGAGGCGGTAAAAAGTTCGCCGGTCGGAATAATATAAAATTAAGGAAAAGGAACGACTATAGTGGTAATTGTTGCGAAACGGTCCCAACTCAACATGTGCTGGCATGTGTTTATGCCTTTGTCAACGTGAGTGTTGGCCATACTGAAGTACGGGAAGGTATTTTTTGAAATGGAAGAGGCAAACGAGCTCTCAGGCTACTGATGGCAAGTAGAATCTATGACCTATCGAAAAATTGCATTCTGAAAACTGCAAAGACTGCTATCCTAAGACTGCAAATACGTTGCCAACCATGTGTTCTTAGATGGAATGCTCTGCTGCTTGGTGATAGGTTAAAGGATTAGGTAGCGATCCGGATGGATCTTGCACAAAACATTACCTAGATTGCATTTGTATCGAACAGACCAACAAACAAGTACTTACATAGACAAGAAATAGTGCAACAATTCAACCGTCAAGCTATTTTAATTAAAACTCGTCAACATTATCGCAAATGTTGTATTGAAACAGCAGCGCTAATTCGGAAATTATGTCCCACATCTGCCATTCTGCTCTTCTAAATAAAAAGGACGCATATCCAATTTGATAGTCAAAGCAAATGGAACCCCCTGTTTTCAGAAATAAGGTCACTAATACATTGGCGGTTCTATGGGACATACGCCCGTTTTTTCTATTGAGGGCAGCATTTGTGGTTGCAGAAAACCGCAGCATGATTCCTAAAACGGCTGAGCGGGATTTGACCGGATTACGCGACCGCCGTTTTGACTCGTGTGTTCGAGTAGCTTCATCGGCTTAGGTGTACGATTTCAGTTTGCAGGTGAACCAGAGATAAAATTGTCGCATCTGCATAATATTCTTTTTCTTTGGAACGCGTTTCGGGATTTTTTATTATTATTGGACAATTTTATACGCATTCGCATACTGTCGCAAACTGAGCTCTAAGCTTTGATTATGATCACTGTACAGGCAACCAATTTGAATCATAGGCCGCGATGGAACTATGTTAAAGTGACGTAATGATTCAAATCGCAAGAGACTTCTTAGGAATTGAACTGTAACTTCACTTTGACAGAGTTCTATTGTGGCCAATGAATTAAATTGGTTGAGTATAGGTAGGTACATAGATAACGATGAGCTCGTAAGTCGCATTATTTATTTAAAGTCTAATTTTAATGATCAAAAATCGAAAAGTTAAAAGACGAAAGTCTTTGCACGGAGAATAGAACGCTTATACTTCTCAAGTAAGTAAATAAAAAAATATATAAATTAAAAAAGCGCCTTATACCCATAATGCGTACAAATGTAACTCCACTCGTCTGTAACGTATTTAGGCAGGGAAATATCGAAATATGATTTCCTGGCGTTTACATTTCCCATCCAGAGGCTTTGGCTTGTTAAATCAGCAGAATGAGGAAACGGGAATTCCCTTTGATCTCCGAGTAAATTAATTTCGAGGGAAAACGCGATTCAAAGAGATCTAGATACATTTCAAAAGCACGCAATACTAATTACGTCTGACTTTTTAATTATATTGAATCTGGATGTATAAAAATCTTTTGTTTCTTCAATAAATAAATCAATAGGTAAATATAATAAATATTCTGTACCACCGCTCAGTAGGTATTTATTTGAGTCATGGATGTTTTCTAATGTATTTAAGTATATATTTCGCTATATAAGTATTTATATAGTTGTCTAGTACCCATAGTACAAGCCTAGAGCTTAGTTTGGGACTAGGTCAATTGGTGTGAGTTTGTCCCCTTATATATATATTATATATTTTATTCAGATTTCAATTCGAATCACTGCGAGCTCCACTCACTTGGGGCCATTTTTTAATATTTGTTGTTTGTCTTCAAGGTTTGTACTATAGTCATACCAAAGACGCTTGTATGTTTTATCGGTTTTACGATACAAAAATAATAAAAATTCCTTGAAAAAAACTTTTCATGTATGGGGACCCGCTTTATTATTTCAGTTTCTTTAAAAAAATGTTAGGAAATCCGCTGTAACATATATTCTAAAAAAAACAACCCGTTAACTATAGGTATTACAGTTCAAAAGATACAACTGTTTAAAGTTATGACGGACGGACGGACGGCCGGACAGCGCAGCTATATCAATAGGGTCCCGTTCAGGTAAGGACCCCTAAATACAAATTCCAACTGTAATTTAAACTAGGGAAAGCACAGAGCAGTTAATATAGAACTGTCAATGCCACTATCCAACAGGAAACGGTGCATAGCAAATAAATGGCCTCTAGTTCCGCTATCCTGTGAAACAATATACGGCTGAATGTGCATAAATGTTATTCAAATATATTTTTAAAATTGGGATAGCTATAATAACATTTTTCCTTTGGGTATAGTCTTTTGCCCCATATTCAACCCTATCGGAATGATAACGTTAAGCATAAGAAGAAGCGTTAAAGACCCAGACAAGATGCATTACGCTAACTATCGTTTCTATTCGTTTCGTTTTTAAACCAATCGCGTCACTGGCACATCACGTGACTTTTCGTATCACGTCATCTACCAGTGACGCGGTTGATTTAAAAACTAAACGAAGAGAAACGCTAGCTAGCGTAGTGCATCTTGTCTGGGCCCTCTGGTAATTACTACAGGCAACATGCGCTAAGCTGGGACCATTTCATGACATCTTACATTAGGTCAGCCATATGTGTTTTGTTTCTTTTTACTTAGTATTTGTTTTGTCCTTTCCCCGAGAGGTTCCATGTCCTCCCGTGGATATCGTAAGAAGCGACTAAGGTAATAAAGGCTGTGTGTGTGTGTGTGTGTGTGTTCTGTTAGGCGATGGGCTTGCAACCTGTCCCTAATACACTGGTAAACATCTTAGCCTAAGTGTGCAAAATGTGGTTACAGAATTATCAACAAGTTTTTAGAGTTGTTAGTAATTCTGTAGCTCTGCCTACCCCACTCTGGGAATAAAGGCGTGAGCTTATGTATGTATTTGTGTTGTTTTGTCCTTTTGTTAGATGTCTGAACAATTTTTTTTTCTTTCTTTCTTTAAAAGAAAACTGACAACAACATACAGTGCTAAAATAGTCGATAAACCATTGGAAATGTTGCTTCAGTTGCTACAATGACATACCTACTTGTGAAAAAGGGCCAATATAACTTTGGACTTGGATTTTGGGATTTCTTACACTTTCTGTCTACCGGAATATTGCGGGGCTCGTGTGCGGGCCTCTATAAACAAAGCAGTGATGGCACCAGTGTTGGACACTTTAACCTGTCAGGCACCAATAATGGACACTTAACTCTTAATTAAAAGGTCCTAAGGTCCTAAATTGATATGGATAGTGGTCCTGAAATGACGTCGTCACTAATGCGCTTATTACACCTTCCTAAATTAGTCACTAACAAGAGGGACGCAGCAATACGTTGGAACGAGATGGGGATATCTCCATACGTATCTAACGTATTGCGGCATTCCTCTTGCTAGTGACTAATTTAGAAAGGTGTAAAAAGCCCTTAAGGAAAGACTTAATCGTCATTTGACTCTGATTGCGGTCGTGATTCTGTATCATTTCTCCGTATAAAATTATTTTATTCGTCATATTTAGGTATCTAAAGAGTAAATACACGTGTAACGTGTAAGAAAAGGTAATCTATCTTTATTTATCCTGTTCGCACACAATGAAAACGCATTCCTTAAAATTACAAGTCAAAAACTCAAATTTGAAAACAAAATCCGTTTAAAGTAGGTACCTAACAGATAACAGAACAAAAACCCTGTCATCCTGTCACCCAGAAACAAAAGAATGAACAAGCACAAAATGGCCGCCATGGGCCAGCTGATTGTGAAATTAGGAGGCTCGCGGCGTGTCAGCGCATCTGTCAGTTGCAAAGATTACCTGTATTATAAAGAAAATTGCTAACCCGATTTCGTCCGCGATTGTGCACAATAGGAACGAATAAAGAGGCAGATATTCGAAGCTGGGGAACAGCCTTCATTGTTTAAAACAGTAGGTCAAACGTACAATCCTCTCGGAGTTCTTTGAATAATGGTACCTACCTAGGTTTGGAGAAAATAATTTCACCCCCAGTTTAAGTCACTTTTCTGTTATCTATAGGTGTAGCTGAGTTATTTTTAGCCTGTGTTTGGGTACGTTTATTTTAAGTATGTATATGTAGATGACAAATTTAATATAACACAAGCACCGTGACCTCAATTTAATATAACATTTATGTGTGTGTAAAAACGGGAATCCTTAACAAACACTACAAGCTCGATATATGTAGGAGTTCTGGATTGCATCATCCATCATCAATAAATTATCATTATCTAGTTATTTCGAACTGGGGGGCCTAGTCAAGACGCATAACGCTAAGTTAGCATTTTTCGATACTCGATAAAATGTATCGGATTGACGTAAGCTAATTAGAGATCGCATCATCCGCTTACGTCAATTCGTATGGAGTTTTGAGTCAATAGAAAACCAAAACGTTAGCTGAGTTTGCCTCTGGCCTAGGCCTACTGGTCTGCAGGACAACACAAATGCTATTTGATAGTGCTTAATCAAACAACGGATCGGTTAATTTAGGTGCCGATGTCAAATTTAAACTCCAAAGCACCACATAATTATACTTGTACACCGTAAACGTAAGTAAAAACTTTTTTTCTAGCCCAATCCATGCGCATTTTTTTAATATAAAGAAGGAAGCCAATACAGCCTAGTTCCTTACCGTCTTTAACTAGTACACTGTGCCATGTCGCCAATACAAGCTAGGGGCCGCCGGTGCTCCTTTATAACATTCCGGAGCTGTTCCGTTTAGGAATTCGTGCATTCGATGCGAATACAAATACCTAATGCCTCTTCTATTTGGACAACGAAACACTGGTTAGGGTGGCGTCCGGTTAATCGGAGACTTTCCGGTCACGGCAAGGTGGTAATTTATTTTGACCTATTTCCCCTCCCTGGGCGTTCGGTACGCTACGCAGCATCTCGTCTCAGTTACTAAACGTCACAAGTCAAAAAACTTTGACCAGTGATTGATGCTAGTGATGACACTGATGACTGACGGAAATACAAACGTGGTTCTTTACAATCTATATAAAATATACTGTAGTGAAATGAGGTTGCAATGCGAAAATAGACCTTATTTCACTGTACCTTTTTAGGTTATACGTCGCATTTGCTTTTAATATTTTAAATTTAAAAGCAAATGGTTCGATAGAACGGCGATTGTTTATTTTTGTTGAGTTTTTTTCGAGAGTCGCTCATAGGCCTGCGGGCCGGGCGCTTCACTTGTACATAAGTATTTATAACCAAAAGAAAAGTGAAATAAAATAATAGTCGTGAAAAAAGTAGTGTAGTGTGTTCACATCGACCACAACACATTTTCCCACAATACATGTATACGGGGCAAACCTGACTCACTGACTTATACAGGATGTCACATTTAGATCGGTCAGTACGGGAAAGTCTGAAACTATAAGACATACGAAGATCTGTTCTTAGGAACCATGTCACCGATTTTAATAACAAGAAAAACTGCATTCTTACATTTAAAAAATAACCAACTCAGCTCGGGAATCGAACCCGGACGTTTTGAAAAATAAAACTAATACTATTTCTATTTAGATATCGATTGTGTAGGTCTCAAGCAGCAAATGTTACTATGAAACGTGATGTCTAAAATTAATAAAATGCATGCAGTTTTCATATTTTTGAGTTGTTAAGTAGGCTTGGGGCTTGAAACTAATGGTTAATTTTGAGGTTATCTCTTCGTTACTACATTTTTGATCGGATCATGTTTAACATGAAGTTAATTGGGTATAACTAGGCCAATAAAACAAGTTATTTATCTATTAAGTAGGTTGTCAGTAAGTAGTTGCCGTTATCTAAGTTTTAAAGTTTATAGTACGTTTCTGGTAAAAATGACCTACATATTACTTCAATCCTACCTACTTTTAAGTTGCCATTTGAAATAAACTAAGTAAAAACTTTAATCGCCTCTGTCGACTCTAATAAAAGGCGAGGTTAAGTTATAAGTTTTAAAACCCTTGACTAATTAGGTTAAGCTTTGAGTAAGTTAGCACTTTAGTTTCTGCACGGAGCGGGAGCTAAGATTAATAACTCTTCTGAACTGGTCCATTACAAAATTGTTGGGTAAATTTGATTTCTTGAAAGTATCGGTTTTAGTTGTAAAGGCAATTATGATTTCAAGTGTAAAGCTCATCAAAATGTTTTTTTTTAATGAGTTCTAGTGACAAATGGTACATTTCGACTTAACACGTAATAAAAAAGAGTTTATATATACATGAACGGAGTATACTAGACTTAAACCCTTTTTCACTTGATCTTCAGAGTTCCTTACCAAGATGCACTACGCTCGTTTTTAAGCCAATCGCGTCACTGGTAGATGACGTGATACGAAAAGTCACGTGATCTACCAGTGACGCGATTGGTTACAAAACGAAACGAATAGAAACGCTAGTTAGCGTAACGCATATTCGCAAAGGCCTTTGTAGATTCACATACCCTTTTTCACAAGGACCAAGACGCAAACGCTGCTAATATTTCTGCTTTCTATCGACTCAAAGTTATCGATTGGTTGATTTTCGAAACTCGCTAACTGAGCGTTAAGCATCTCGACTACGCTCCCAGAAGCTCCTAGAGGCGACTATTCGTATCATGTCATCTACCAGTGACACGATTGGTTTAAAAACGAAACAAATAGAAACCCTACGAGTATAGTAATGCAACTTGGGTAGGGCCTCTAACTGAAATTCTTACGCCTATATATAATATATATGTGGTCTCTGCCTACCCACCTGGGAAACAGGCGTGATTTAATGTATGTATGTAGGTATTGCAGGTAATTCTGTAGCTCAGCCTCTAGGAACGAAAGCATTGACTTTATGTATGTATGTATTAAAAATTAAGGTCTTGTTAACACGTTTACATGCTTACTTATTCACTATCACAAACTTAAACGCCTTAACTTTGCGGAAACACAGACATCAAGAAATCTAACCTCAATTCCCCGGTAATGTCCCTGATTGTCCCATTTCCCGTTCAGGGTGACAAACTTTAAAACCGATTTCCTTCCCGTCGCTCAACTTAAGCCCCGCAGTTTCTTTTGTACCTAACGATTTCTTGTAAAAAGAGGTCGCCCACTTTGTAACGATCCTAATTCCTAAATTGTTTGTTAACTTGGCTAATTAAATTTCAAATTAAAGAAGGGACAATAGGCTTGAGTGAAGGGGTCCGGGAAGCGATTTGTGATTTACAAAATGATCAGTTAGGGGCACTAATTAGGGGTGAGTTTTTTTAAAGTCGAATTGCCACCAGTTGATGGCGTTAATCGTCATCAAGCATTATGTTGTCGTATGACCGTGACAAAGATTTTCATAATGTGGCTCCTAAATGATATAAATGTCGTCCTGCGGGCCTAGTATGGCTGCGTTCATTGCGTGACAAAATGTAGATAAAAGCATCTGTCACTCTCGTACTTATATACGTGTCAGAAGGTGACGGATGCCATATACAAACTACTTATGTCAAGCAATGGAAACCTTTACGTATGATGTATTAACGTGGCTCTTATTGTGAACAGCCAACTAGTAGGTCATTTTGCAATCTGGTTTCTGCAACATACGCGGTAGTATGTAGGTACCTTACGGCACCCTTATGCAAAAACTATTTTGAGGAATACTGTTCAGGGGGTTATTATGACAGCTATGCAGTTCAGTTTACGCTGAGAGAAAAGGACTGAGCTATATAGCTGCTATAGCTCTGTCCTTTACGCTCACTGTTAAATGAACTGCTTAGCCATGCCAAAATAACCACGCTGACGGACAGTTCAATTCATATGTTTTTAGTTTTTTCCTTTTAAAACACGCGTCCAAACATTGCAAATCCTTTACTACGAAAGAAAAAACTTTAAAACAGTAACCGTTCTGTTTTACAAAAAGACACTAGTTCACTGTATTCGCATAAATTCCGCTTTTGTTCCTTCCTTTAAGCAGAACAACAAAGAAAATGAACAATAAGTAACCATCCAATTAAACGGTCTGCGTCCTTTCAACATTCGGCTTGGAAATTTACAAAGTCGGTTATAATAATACAGTAAGTATCTATTATAAAGTAACTGTTGAATTGCTCAAATAACTTGATACTCGTAGTTAAGTTAGCTATCAAAGTCAAAAACGGAGCCTCCCCAATTATTATTAAGATACCATGGAGATATCAGAGTTTATCTGGTCTGAACATTATAATACTTAATTTAAAAGGACGATGGGCAAAGTGTCTCCACCCACCAACAGAGATGAAACATGTCTCAGTGTATAGATCTTGGCAACATGATTTAATTTTACTATGGCGACGAATAAGTATGGGGTTTTCTTGGAAAATCATAATCGTATCGTGTGGAATTTGTTTGAAAATGAACACATTCTTGCCTTGCTTGGCTCTTAAAATATATTTTTTCATTAAAAAGTTCCAATCGATTTTGCTACTAAAATAGGTATTTTGTCTTTTTTTTTTCCTAATGAACATATAGAAATGCATCCCGTGACTGTTGGAGGGTGGGGATGGGGTCCAAACAAAATTGCCCATTACCCTTTACTCGATTGATTTTTACCCAAGCCGTTCGATAGGCTAAATATTTTAACGTGACGGTCGACTCTATAAGTAGCTACAAACTGTAGTACTTTGCCACTTTCAAGTCATGTTTGAACTGCTTCACTGATCCGTCAAAGGCGTTAGAACGACAAAGTACAACAGCGTGCAGCTACTTATAACGCCGACTGTACTACCCACCTTAACCGCGGGGTCTAAGGGCTCATTCATTTTCATTTCGCAAGAGTTCTTCACTAAATATCAAGTAGGGACGGCAAATAACCGGTTATAACCGGTTATTTTCATACAAAAAACTGTTAATTACCGGTTAAATGGCAATCCCTAATATCAAATTGAAACTACTCAGTCCGTATGATGAAGAGGTAAACATCTGCATTCTACAAAAGCCTTCGGGTTTTTAAGGTTTGTTTCTTTAAACTTTTTTGAGGCTGTATTGGATCATTTTCAATAAAAACGGACGGAATAGGGTATTCATTAACAATAGATAAACATTATAAGAATATTAGGAAAACATCAATCTTTTATTTATGTTTTGCTATTTTAATATTTTTAAATTCATAAAATCCAACAATAAGGAGGCTGTTTGATTGTGACTTCACAAGATAGTAATCCATAGAAATTCCATAGTAACGGAGCGTTTTTGATGTTTCATAAAAAGAAGCTGATTTGACTTTTGTCAAACACCGTATTACGACTGCTTCATTCAGAGCTGATAACTTTTAAAAGGTTCAACCGATTTTCTCAGGTTAAAACTAAGAATCACTATAGTAAAACTAGCTTTCTATTAAAAAAAACTCTATCTGAATCGGTTCATCCGTCTCGGAGCTACGATGTCACAGAGAGATACTCAAATACACACTTTAAACTTATGTCATGACCCCCTGCTTCAGGGGGTTAGAACAGGACACAGAATGTTTGTTAACCTTATTTTCTCGGCCTCCGATCGAATGGCGTGCCGAAGCGCTCTGACTTTACCGGCAGTAAACTCCAATTTTAAAACGATTTGTTTCTCCAACTTTTTTCTTCTCATCGTGTCCTCTGATAGTGTCCCAAAGCCAATTAAAAGGGACGAAATCTCCTCGGAGAAACGGTCGCGACTGTTCCAAAAAATATCGGTGAAACTTCAAACTTATTTAGAAACACGTAGAGTTTAATTTGGTTTACGATAAAAATGTGAAGCGTCGTTTTTAACTGGGATGGCGTAGGCTCTTGCGGGAATCGCCTATTGGAAACGAATCGAAAAGTGCCAAAACACTGAGGGAAAATTTTCGATGAAATCCTAATCTGTCTAACGCAGTGCTGCCGCGGATCCTAGTATAGATTAACATATTTTGTGTTTATGAATACGGATTACAACGCCATCGAAGGATTAGGGTTTTAACATAGTTTTAACTAATTGCTGTTTATAACTTTACCTTTGTTGGTTGCAAAAACCCTTTCTAGTTAGTTAACGTAAATAAAAGATGCGCCTCAAACGGTGAACAATGGTCGAAAACGCATACAAAGCACAAATACCTAGAATGAAAAAGCCGGGCAAGAGCATGTCGGACCATGCTCAGTGTAGGGTTCCGAAGCCGTAACGACAAACACAAAAAACTATCTCAAAAATCAACATGTATGAACCAATTTTCTATTTAGTTATTTGGCGCTGTCTTAGATGTTTTTTAGTAGGTAAAAACCCGTTAGTCGCCTGTAGGTATCTCAGGAACTAATTAAGTCTACTTATTGTTAGTAATGATTCTTTTTCTTATAAATTCGTATATAATATCTCAAACAAGAGCCAAGCTTTTAAGTGTGAGATCAGTATACCTATGTAGGTAGTTAGGTATCTAAACTGCTTCAAACCGACTTTAAATTACAATAAAAGTTTAATCTTTTATAAAGTAATTAGTAATAGAAATTGAAAAAAAAACAAGGGCCAATAAATAGAATTTTAAGTTTTCCAAACGATACTCGACTCAAATCAATAATCTAATCGATTATTTGTAAACTTTCAGATCGCAAATCGCAAACTTGTAGGTAGCATTCCGGGGCACGTCCGAACAGCATCTAGGCGCTCGCGCTTATGAGCGGCATGAGCGCGGCTGTCGCTCGATTTGTTACTTGGACAGACTCCCCCCGCGCGTCCTGCACGCCCCGTTAACAAATTATTCTATCAAAGTTATCATAGGCGATTTTGATAGGTATAAACACTTTAGTCGCCTGTATCTCAGGAACTAATCTTGTCTACTTAGCCGTGATAGTTTTCCTTTAAAATTCGTTATATGCGCTTTTGTTAAAGATTTTTTTCAGATTTTTAGTATTTGTAGTTTTGGCTGTAGGGGGGGGGGACACTTGACTCTAACAAAAAATAGCGCTTTAAAGCTTAATATTTCATAAACGGATCCCTTAATTGAAAAATTGTTTCCATAAACCCGCAATATTTTTGAAAGACCTATCCAACGACACCCCACACTATGGGGTAGGCAAGAAAAAAGGAGAAAAAAGGCATCCCCGCGTTACGTGTAGGGGAGGTGCATTAAAAAAAAATATTTTTCAAAATTTTATTTTACCACTTTGTTGGCGTGACTAATATGTATATTCATGCCAAATTACAGCTTTCTCGTACTATGAGTCTCTGAGCTAGACTGGGGACGGACGGACGGACGGACGGACATGGCGAAACTATAAGGGTTCCTAGTTTGACTACGGAACCCTAAAAAAGTGCCCGAGTTTTTTTCAATACTCCATGGGATTTCTGTTGTTTGCACGTAGCATATGGATTTTGGCTTTTTGTCGTCATATTTGAACCCAGGGTAAAATAATGCGTATTTCCTAACCCATTTTAAAGTTTTCTAACCCTGACGAAAAAAGAGGGAAGCTTATAACAGTTTGACCGCTCTGTATGTGTGTCTCTGTGGTACCGTAGCTCTTAAACGGGGAAACCAATAGGTGGTTGTGGTTTTTTATTTGAAAGTGGGGTTTAAGGGTTAGTTCTTAGCTAGGTTTCATGTAAATCGGTATAGCCATTTAAGAGATATCAGCTCTGAAGGAAGGGGTCGTCACCATTATATCGGGATTTTTATTTATGTAATAGTTGGGCCATTCTACTTTTCAGTGTACACTTTTGCTATCGTCCGATAAAAAGTATACCAAATTATGAATCTGCGAATAAATAAATAACATAAACTTAGTATGTTTAAAATTAACGGTTTCAAAAAAAAACTCTTAAATTACTCAATTAGCGCTGAAGAATCTTGGTAACTCAGTGGTAAAATTGCACTTTTTCCATAGAAAAGGCGGGGACATCAACGTCCACTGCGTTACTCACTTTATAGTTAATACAACTAACTTTTTATGAATTAGTTTAATTCTATATACAAGCTTATTGACGTCCCTTTTCTAGTTTCAAGTTAGAAAAAGCAGCACTTTACCGTTTGTTGAAATAAAAATAGTTTAGTGAGAACGTGGCTAAAAGTTATATACATCGAAAAGTAGAATGGCCCAGTTATGCTTCATTTTGAACGTTGGGTACGGAAACCCAAAGGGTAAAAACGGTACCCTATGACTAAGACTCCACTGTCCGTCTGTCTGTCTGTCGCTCGGCTGTATCTCATGAACCGTGATAGCTAGACAGTTGAAATTTACACAGAATAAAACAAATATGTGATTGCCGTTTTTGCCGTTTTGGGTTCGATATTAATAACGGCAACAGATAGCCGTTTGAAATATTCTCAGAATATTTAGTTGTATATTCAATTTAAAAATAAATAGTTAAATTAATATAAAATAAATACTTAAGGGAGCTCTTATAACAAATGTGTTTTTTTTCGATAATGGCACGGAACTCTTCGTACGCGAGTCCAACTCGGACTTGACCGGTTTTTTAAATATGTATTTGTATTTTGCATACACTCAAGCGCTAAACTACAAAATAACTATTTTCATCAATAGATAATCTCACAAGTCGTTTAAACTTTAAACAGTTTGTTCGAACTCCGGTCGGCAGTGAGGCGCAGAAAGTTAGCGGTAGTTTTTTAATATTTTCCACTCTTTGCAAAGTTTTGGCACACACTTAAATACTCTTTGCCGTTGACTTCGTCTGTGCCAATGTTACTTATATTGGAAAAAATGTTTCTCAACTCTCCTTGGAAAAAATGTTTTTTTTTGAAAAAAATGTACGTATCTATAAGACGGACTATCTACAGGGTTTCCCAGAAACCGACGTCAACCCGCCTAGGGCTGATAGAGCAGCTAAAAAGCTATCGATTTAAACCCCATGTATGTTCAGCGATTTTCACTAGGTGTCCCAGTGTTTGCTTTTTGCTTTGTATGGAAAAAACCGCTTTATGTGATTACTCATAAAATATATTTAAAAAGATAAAAAAAAGATGTTTATTCAGTAAGTAGGCCGCACGGGCACTTTTTCACGTCAAAATGATTCGTAATCATTCTAATTATGTTTTACATCACTGAAAAACTTTTGAAATAAAACATGAAATTAATGATTATTCATGACATGAACTGAAATTCCGATTAAAATGATCAACCTCTCCGAAACTAGTAAAAATCGCTGAACATATAGGGGTTTCATGGATAGCTTTTTAATAGCTGCTCTATCAGCCCTAGGCGGGGTGACGTCGGTTTCTGGGACCCCCTGTATATGGCTCGGCTCTGTCTTACATTATATGAAGAGACCTATCGTAGGAGAGAGAGGAGCCGAGATCTATCGTAAACCACTTTTACGAATGACCGCTCACCTAAAACATAAAGAACTTTTACAAAGAACAACACTTTTACGAATGAACAGAATGAAACACATGAGGCAAAAGAACTGCGACAGTTTGGGCAGTCTTGCAGGGTTGGCTGCCCGAAGGCCGGAACCCAAGGGCGCCGGCTTGGAACGGCTGCCGGGTACGCGGGTGTGACCACACGCGTAGGGATGGCGGTTGTCAATATGAGTATGAAGATGCATCATTATTTTTGAACGTGATGTATCCATTTTTGGACGTTATTACAATGTAATAATGTGAAAAAGTGGATATATATTTTTGTAGTTGCGTGAACAATGGTGTTTTGGAGCAATTATACAATTTCTTAATTTACTAAACGCCGTAATCTGAGACATTTTACAGACAGTTAATTCGTCCCTTTTTCATAATTTTGTACGAAACATCGTCACTAAGGAATGACTTTATCGTTCAGACGTTAGAGATGTATAAAATCTCTCTCTTTATTGTTGTATGCGTATAAGTTAAATTCCATGTTATTGTTTTTTTTATGACAATGAGAAGGCACACGAACACATGCCATCTAATGGTAAGTAGGACCTGAAAACCACAGTTGGTTGCATTCACAAGGCTTCAATCGTAAAACTGTAATCCTGAGACTCGCAAATGCGTTGCAAACCCTAAAGACTATAATGGAATGCCTCTCTATGTAGTCTCTTTGCTTGTAATTACACCGTTGTCTTATCGCCATACCAAAACACAACAATGGAACACGGCTACTTGGAGGGGATATAGGACAAGGGTGGTAGTGATCTGAACAGACTTTGCACAAGGTCCTACAACCACTAATACCACTAGGCATATGAATGAAGATGTCACCCCATCCCTATTTCCTTCCAAATCGCTAAGAATCGATCATAACAACACCACGTGTGTATTTAGGTGTGTGCTAACGTCCATTTCAAACAAGAAAAAGCTTTTCCCTTGGCTATGGAGCGAGCACGGAATTCCGGAATTGATTTGTGGAACGAATTTGCGTTTATGAATAAACTTGAGCTATTGTGGGGATTTGCACGTAATACCAACGTTCAAGGGGGGAGAAACCATAAACTGTGGAGAAGTGTGTATTTTTTCTTTTTGGATAAAATGTGAGTTTAATAAAAAACTTAACTTACGGAACATCTTACTAATATTATAAATGCGAAAGTTTGGATGTTTGTTACTCAATGTCAGAGCGGCTGAACGGATCTGGATGAAATTTGGCATGGAGATAGATAGATATAGTCTGGAATAGTAGATACACAGACTACCTTTAATCGCAATTGGTGCTCCGTAGCGATTTCACCCATGTCAAGTGAAGGATAAAAATCAAGAGAGTAAATAAAAAAAATCATTAGTAAAGGCCGGCCATTTTTATATCGGCCATCTTTCGTCCCTGACGGTTTCCGAAATAGCCCTGAACTTAGTATCCTACTGTAATGCCTACATTGTATTTCCATGAATAAATAAATAAATGCTAGTGTCAAGGCAGAAATGTCATTTTTTTAAGTCTTAACGTTTACTTTGACGTAAAGTCACCCATTCAATGTTGAGCATACTTAGAACCTTGTCATTGTGACTGACAATGTTATTGTCATACTTGTCATTTGATGTGCTGTTTGAAGTTTATTATGACAGTGCACTAAAATGCTTAACATTTTCGTTGGGGCACTACACCATGAGCCAAGATCTGTTTATTAATACGGCGTTTAATCTTACAATTTAAATTATGCCGTAGTCTATAACCTCACGCGACCTATCGCCTGATCATATAATAAGGTTCAAGATCTGAGGCCATATTGAAATGCTATAAACTATCAAATTCAAAGCAGTGAAAGTGACAGACATGTACGACTCCTATAGTTCCATCCGTCACTGGAACTTCCCAAGTTATAACAGTTTATAATACGCCCCCAGTCTATTGAATGTAAGTAGAGAATACAGTTTAACCGGTTATTTGCCGTTTTTGTATGAAAATAACCGGTTAAAACCGGTTATAACCGGTTATTTGCATTAATGTAACACTTACGGCGCTGAAGAGCTGCGAGTAGAAATAGCAGATCAGCGACATGGGGATGCAGTAGCTCCACACGAAGATGCACGCCACGAAGACCTTCGTATCCTGGTCGTCTGTCAGGAAGTCGAAGGAGCACGTCGTCAGGAAGCCCTCTGCAACAACACATTAGCAATGAACGGTAGTGACCAGACATAGGAATCCAGGGGGAAATATTTTATGACAGGTAGGATGAATTGTCGATGCTTGTTCTACACGCTAGTGATCACTACATGATTTGATTATAACAATATTTATTTTTTTAAACAAAATAATAACGTAATTCTGTTCTTCTTTTTTTTAAACGATTTTTGAAAAACTACACGTTATTAAAATAAACGATCAGAATTTGTTCCAAACTTTCGGGAGTTGCATCTCGGACTCGGCTGATAAATCCATTTTAGATGGCTAAATGATTTTTCAATTTCTGTAGTGGTAATAGGGGTTTTTTTTTAATGTGTTGTATAAACTCGTCTTCAGAACAATACTTACAAAAAACCACACAATGCTGGGTGCGATAACTAGTATATGGAAAAAGCATCGATAGTTGAGTTTATTGACATAGGAACTCAATACCTGTCATAAAATGTTACCCCTGGAGTCCTATGTCTGGTAGTGACAAGGTCGGAGGCTTAGTGGCTTGGGGAATCATGATCGTAAGGTACCGACTTCGAACCCCGCGGTCACTATGTCCCAATGAGTTTTTGTAACTTATGTACATTACCTGCTCTTACGGTGAAGGAAAAACATAGTGAGATAACCTACACATTCGAACAGGTAAGTGTAAGAGGGTAATTGCAAAAAAAGATTCAAAAGGGGTTAAAGTGTATGCAAAAAGGCCCATCTGTAAGATAAGATAAGATAAGATCAACTGGCTAACAGCTGGAGGCGAGTAGCACAGGACGATCGCTGTTCGACGTGTTAGAGCAGTAGGTTGAGATGGCAGGAACATAAAACCTATATACAGAGTGCCTCTATATACGCGATCCAATTCTCCGTTTTCCTTTAACCCTCGTACGAAGGAAATGTCGTCCCCGTACCATGAGATAGTAATTATATGGCCGTGATTGAATACACTGATTTCACAATTACACGTTAACATCAATTAGTTATCTAAAGGGCATTGGGTAAATTTGTTTGAAAAATATTGTAATTTTTTTTCAGCGGCCGCGGGTGGTTTTTACGTAGTTATTTAGAAGACCTCGAAATAGACATATAGATATATAAACAATTTATGGCGTTTAATAATATCGGAGCCGAGATATTTAAGATATAAGTGTTCAGTTTTTTGTACTAAAAGTACGCCTAGGTAAGAATAATAAATATGTCGGATCCGATGCACTTAAGAGTATTACATTACATAACAAAACATGATTATTTTGAATTATTCTATCATAATTTACCACTTTTACTAATGGCCGCTCACCTTGAAATTGTATGACTTTTACAAATGATAACACTTTTACCCAAACCCCTTTAAAGTATTTTTCAATGTTTCAGAACAAAAGTAGTTCAGTTTGGCGTGTAGAATCGATTGTTGATTGAGCACACTGGCCACCTGACGGTAAGTGGTGTCTGAGATCCAAAAATATTTGCAATCTCCAGACTTCGATCTTCAGACTGAAAATTCATTGCCAACTCTGAGGAGCATGATGAACCGCCTCTACGCTAGTCATTTCATCGGAACACAAAAATAATGTCACTGGCATATATTCCTTTTTATTTATTTAATCACGATAGTGTGACGGAACTGCTAGTACCTATTTACGAGTACACTAGAGTAGTTTTTTAATTAATGAAAATTGTAAGCGACATTCCGAGGTGACATTTGATCCAAACGTTCCCAGTGATTTGTTGACATTGCCAACGAAAAACAACGTGGACACGTCCCCAAATTAATGGCCGAACCCATTTGTAGAAAACATCGACCGGCTTCGAAAATAGAATCGCTATGTTTTACAGGACGGAAAACCGGGCCTTAAGAGGTAGTAATTGAAAAGTGTTTTAAAGTTCCTTATTGTATTTAAAGCGTAATTTGAAGGTTGCATATGCGTTGCCATCCCTGAGGACTGATGAAAGGTCATAATTATATAAATGAATAAATCAATTCGGTAAAAATCTTTAAGATAAGGTTAAGTTTGATTTATAAAAGTAATGAATATACTCGGTGCTACGGTTTACTAAGAATTGATTAAGTTAATTTATGTTGTACGTTGATGATATTGCTACTTAGAACATGAATCTTTCTTAGTAAATAATGCTTAAGGTTAAGGTGACAGAGTTCAAATTAAATTAACTACGGAATTGTTTTTTAAATAATAAAAATCTCGGAAATTATGCGTTATTGGACTACATGTTATACCACATTATTTAATCATTACGACCTCAGCTATATGCCGGTAAATTTATGCGGGTTCCTTGCGAGCACCGTGTAGGTATATGTTTTTCAAAAAATACGTCGTGACTTGCGTTAATAGGGTACTTGCCTCATATTAAATTTGGCTTAATAAATTAATATTTTCTGTAGTATTAGACTAAAGAAACCAATATTTATCGATTTTAGATATTAAAAGTGTAAGATGGCTACATATTTTCTATTTAAAATTGTTCATTTTTATTTTTTATTTTGAACTCCGAAAACGCTGTCGGACATGGTGTGACGTCATAGGCCTCTAAGCAAACTTCATGTCGGACCTTATACGAGTGAAATTAGCTATGTAATCTGCAAGTATTCTGTGCTGTGACATGACATTGACATTTATGACCCGTGGACTTTTGAGGTTGTGTTGTGATCGTAATCGGTTTAATATTAGTAAAAACCTATTCTGCGTGTTACTGTTACTGCCTTCTCGTTTTATTGATAAGAGCAATCATGGATGTTGGATTCATGAAGGCAGATAGCACAAACTTACCAAGAATCGACATTAAAATGTATTTCGCATATTTATTTCACTGGGCACTCTAATCCATAATTTTCCTGAGGTTTTAACTGAAGTGTTCTTGCATTCTCGGACAATACAATAACGATAATTACTATATTTTCCATGTAAACTGGTGGAAATCATGGTTTTTATTAAAAAAGTATCGAGGTTTTCACAATGATAAACGTTTATTTATATGTCAAATGCACTAGTCAAATGTCAATGTTTGTTTTCGGCGCGGATGACGTCACAGCACAGATAATCTATAGACTAATATGGCTGTAAGCGTTTTCGCCTGTTAACGAAAACTAAACTTTTAAAATAAAGTTTTGTGGTTTTCTAGGTCCTAAAAAAATATGGCAATATTTTTTTAAGCTAATCTGACAATAATTAATAATTTGAGACCTACTTTAAAAAAGAGTCAACTAGCCTATTATGACCTCGCACTCAGTATATAGACAGTGCGATGCGAACGCTGCTGCATGGCGGAAATGTAGGTAGGCACCCACCAAAACATTCCAAAATTGTCCAAATAATTAATTTAAAAAACTCATTATCTACATTACTTTAACAACCATAGACACCACTTAACTCAGGTAATAAGTTCATGCCAGCCAATAAGCGGGAACATTAATTGTTTCTAACAACCCGCACGAGTGCAGTTCCATTCATTTACGGTCGCAATTCAGTATCTAACAAAACTGTCTCGACTTGGAGGTCGAACTCTCCAATAGCCATAATGTTAAGACCTTTCGACCTGTAGCAATTACTTTAAATGAGGGTTTTCATCTCTTGGTTAGTATTGAAAATGCTTTATGTATAGGTGCAGTGAAGGAAATTGATTCTTAGACAATTTTGGACGATGTCGTAGTGACGTAATCAATCAAAACGTAAGAGACTGACATAGTCCAAAATAGTCCAGGCATCAATTTCCTTGACTGTATATTCTACAACTTTTTGGTAGAGGCAATTTGAAAACTAGATATATGATTAAAATGTTCTCGTACTACGGCTAACGTTGAACTAATATGAAAATGTACTAACTAGCTTTTTACGTATATACATAAATAAACTCATGCCTTTATTCCCAGAGTGGGGTAGGCAGAGCTGCAGAAATTCCAACAACTATAAAAACTTGTTGATAATTCTGTAACCACATTTTGCACACTTAGGCTAAGATGTTTACCAGTGTATTAGTGACAGGTTGCAAGCCCATCGCCTAACAGCTAGCTTTTTGGTTGTCCTAAATCTATAACTATAAATCTCTAATTTATCATAAGTTTAGAGGTCGAAATATTTAACTAGTTGGATGGCTTACACAGTAAAATACGGAATAACAGCAGGATATTGCGGAACAACCGACTCCTCTAATACAGCGGCCATTATTAAATTGTTAGTGCCTTTGCGTCTTTATTAAATACTGTACAAGTTTTACGACTTTTCTCGTCGTGCTAGTAAAAACAATTATTTTTAAAGAGAAATGGAACGGGTTTATTAGTCAGAAAATAATTTATCGGGTTCCGGGTCATAACTCATCTTAGACTCGAAACGAAACCTTATTATGGGCCTTCCTACAGTTAAAGAGTTGGATTGACAACTTATACTAGAGCTACCTTTTTTAGGGTTCTGTAGTTAAACTAGGAACCCTTATAGTTTCGCCATGTCCGTCCATCCATCCGTCCGTCCGCAGTTTAGCTCAGAGATTCTTAGTTCTAGAAAGCTGTTATTTGGCATGAATATTCATATTAGTCACGCCAACAAAGTGGTGAAATAGAATCTTAAAAAAAATGTGTTTGCATGACACGTAACGTGTTACGTGCTACCCTAAAATGGTGAGGGGTGTCGTTGGATAGATCTTTCAAAAATATTGCAGGTTAGTGAAACTATTTTTGGTTTAAGGGCTCCGATTGTGAAATGTTAAGACATAGAGTACTAATTTTTGAAATCTGAAAAATATCTTAAATAAAAGCACATAAAACGAATTTTAAATAGTCGAATAGCGAGACCGTTTCGCACTTGACGATTTTTTAAGCACACCTGCACAATACAATAAATCGCGGCAAGCGTAAATTCCGCGTGTTTAAGTAAGAATTACGCTTCAATTTACTCTTTCTGCGAGCGTCTAATCGCCTCCTAAATTACTATAATTACGTAAACGCCTACGTTTCAGCAACAATGGTTCCGTTTGTGTTGAAACGGAACCTAAATCTCCAAGCTCTGAGAAAGGCTTTTGAAGCAAATTTGTGGAATGTTTATTAATTTATTTGAAGCCCTTGAACTTAAGGATGTATTGTTAAAAGAAAAGAAGCACGAAATGTATCAGTCATACTTAAAATAATTATAATGTCTCGCAAGAAAGAAAGATATTTCATTTACCACACTCATTCAAGTCTCAGATTTAGAAAATGTATTTATGAACCTGTTCTTAATTTAAATTACTTTTTTTAGTAATGAAAGTCATTGAAATCGAAATGTTAAAATTGCAAGTAAAAATTGTGTATTTATATTTAAACCTTATTAAAGAAAAAATATCCAGGTGTATCCCAATTGCGAGAATTATAGAAAAACTTGCTAAGTTAATGATTCATATAATTCAAAGCTAAGTAACATTATACAATTACTAGTCGACTAAATAACAATGTAACCAGCTACTAACGATGTAAAATTAGCCCGTTCATCAACCGTAAATATTATTAGCGAAGACAATGGCTGACGGATGCAAACAATTTGTCCTGCAATTTGCACGGTTAACGAATTATCTCTGTGGGCGCAAAACACTGTTTGGTGTCGAAATGAGGATGCCGTCCGAAGTTCGGTGAACTTTGACCATTAGGGGACGAGAATTCGTTTGTTAGTAGACTGATTGTCTTATATTGATAGGCCATTGAAGTATATACACACGTACACATACATACACTCACTCCTTCATTCCCAGATTGGGGCAGGCAGAGCTACAGAATTACCAGCAACTCTAAAAACTTGTTGTTAATTCTGTAACTACATTTTGCACAAACAGGCTAAGATTTCTATTTTACCTAGGAAGGCAGCGTAGTATCTTACGCGTTTCAACTTACCTGGAACATAGCGACCCCATATTTTGACCCAGGGGAGCACCGTGAAGGGTAGAGCCCAGAACCAGGTGAAGGCGATCAGAAGAGACGCTTGCACCTTGTTGATGCGGCCGTCCAGTGGACAAGATATTGTTCTAGAGGAATAAGAAGAAAACTAGTCATATACAAAAAAAAACTACGAGTACACACAGTAGAGCAAAAAAACCAGAGTAACTTGTCATGACAGAGGTATCATCAGATTGAAAAACAGTAGAAGACAAAACATTCACGTTTACTCGCAAAACATTACTACTTACCTATTTCGTTAAACTGTCAATGTATATAAATATAAATGAATCACTAAATTTGATGTTAAGCGCAAACCTTGAGAGCCGAACGGCTGAACCGATTTGGCTGTTTTATTTTTTGTCATGTTCGTTATTGTCAGGATATATTTAAGAAAAAAAAACAACGGGAAGCCGTTGGCGGGCAGCTAGTTTACAATATTTACAATGCTATGCACATTTCAATTTACTCTCAAGACAGTAAAATTTGGGCGCAAGTTTAACTGTTTTTGGACCAGTAACAATTACCGTTTCGGTTGATGAGCTGATACAGTTTTTGTAGCTGATTTTATGTTTATAGTTTTTACAAGCTTTTATTTGACGTATGTACGTATGTATGTATGTATATATGTATGTATGTACGGGTCAAATCTCGCAAGTTAAATTTGGCCGACTTCCCGTCAACGGAATGGGCTCTAATTTGGACCACATATATAAACCCGATTACAATACAATATTATAGTATCTTAGAGCTGATCTGATAATGGAGTTGGAAGGTGGCTCCAGGATCACCGCTATACTTGACGTAGACCTTGTTGAGGCGTAGTACGAGGGCTGCTACTTAGGTAACCGGAATCCAGGATTCCAACATTTTTAAACGCTATATCTGACCTCCATGGTAAAATTTGAACTTTTTTTAATACTGGCCGCTATATATTTTTTTTCTTATGTACGCTAGTCTTTTGTTTTTGGCGGGTTTAAATTTTAATCTCGCTGCAAGAATGGAACTCACTCGTGAAAATATTCGTGCTATGATTTATTACGATTTTCGGCGTGGTTTAACGCAACAACAGTGCATAGTTCAACTAACTTCGACTTTTGGTGATGAAGCTCCATCCAAAACTACTGTGTATCACTGGTTTAGTGAGTTCAATCGTGGACGTAGTATGCTCAGGGACGAAGTTAAGGATGGTCGCCCGAAATCGGTCGTTGTACCACAAAATATTGAAGCTGTGCGAAAACTTATAATGCATGACCGTCATGTTACGTATCGCGAGATAGAGGCGACTATAGGCATATGTATGACGAGCATTAATAAGATATTACATGAACACTTAGCTGTGAAAAAAATTTGTTCGCGTTGGATCCCGCACAACTTAACTAAGGATCAAAAAGAGGCTCGCGTCGAATGGTGCAAGGAAATGTTGAAAAAATATAACCGTGGTGACTCAAAAGCTGTTTATAATATCTACACAGGTGACGAATCCTGGATCTATGCGTATGATCCCGAAACTAAACAACAATCAACGGTGTGGGTGTTTCAAAATGAGCCGAACCCTACGAAAGTAACTCGTGCAAAAAGCACCTTGAAGCAAATGGTGGCCTGCTTTTTTGGTATTAATGGCCATGTGGCTACAGTGCCCCTAGAGAATCGTAAAACGGTTAATTCGGAGTGGTACACGACCATTTGTTTGCCGGAAGTATTTGAAAAAATACGGAAAAACAACCAGCGACGGAGAATCATTCTGCACCATGATAACGCCAGCTGTCATACATCACGTGAAACGACTCGATTTTTGGAAGGTCAAAATATAGAATTAACGGGTCATCCACCTTACAGCCCTGATTTGGCACCCAATGATTTCTATTTATTTCCAAATGTAAAGAATAAATTACGTGGTCAACGATTTTCGACCCGTGAAGATGCCGTCGACGCGTTCAGACAGCACGTTTTGGAGATACCTCAGTCAGAGTGGAAAAAGTGCTTTATAAATTGGTTTCAACGTATGCAAAAGTGCATCGATTATCACGGAGAATACTTCGAAAAACAATAAAACCATATTTAGCCATGTATGTTTGTTTATTTTTTCTATTCCGGTTACATAAGTAGCAGCCCTCGTAGTTTGGTCTTGATAAGCAGATGATGATGAAAGAAATTGCAAAAACAAATACAGTCGCCAACAAAAACGAAATTGATAAATTTAGTATATCACCAGCTCTGGAGGAAGTGACATTCGTCACAGTAAAATTATCTCACTTTCGAATTCTATCTGCGTGCCAAGTTTTCCGATCACGAATTTTGAAACATTTTAACGTCCAAATGACTTCTTTTACATTGTGAGCAGACGTGTAATACTCGTAACTCGGGGCACGGTCTAGGGATTTGATGTCGATAAATAAGATATCGATATATATTTCTACGTGCTCATTGAAAATCCTCTACTACCATAAGGCTCGATTTCACGCCTGATATCGGGCCTCTTAAGACAATAAACGTGGAAAAATCTTGACTGTAAAAAATATATTTTTGTTTATTGCTTTTGTTTTAAAATGAATACTAGAAATCTTGGTCTTGACAGTAACATCGATGTATTTTTTGTAGCAAAAATACTTTGCTACATCATTTTAGTATTCGTGCTCCGAGTTTGCACACATCTGTACCCTTACCATGAGTTACAATGACCGTACTCGCTAGTGAGTCGAATGCTCTGTCCCTCGCACTCTATAACAATACTCCGAGGTCTGCGAGAGACAGAGCATTCACTCGCTAGCGAGTACGTTAATTTGAACTCATGGTAAGGGTACTGATTATAAGTTTATTCTCTGGATGAAGTAAATTATCTTCCAGATACGATGTGGGCAGCGTTTGATCGTTATATTACTAGAAAGCAATTTAGACTAAAGCCGTTTGTTAATTGTACATCTCAAAGGCATCTTAAAAGACGATGAGTAGGGTAAAATCAAGTGGCCAGCCTGACACCTGTAGTCGGCCTCTGCCTATACTTTGTATGAGTGGGATGGGTACGAAAGATATACTTCCCAATCTTCGCACTCATATAACGTCGATTACTGGTCTGTGCAATGTGGTGTGCAACATAAATGGCGGTGTTTAGTGCAATTAAGTTTAAAAAAAACCTAATCGTAGACAGTTTGAGGTGCTAGAGAAAAATATAATAAGTCTCCTGAAGATCAAGTGAATCAGGTTATAGGTAAGTCTAGTCTTCTCCTTTTTTAGTACGAATCAAGTCGACATTTACCCTTTTTACAAAGGCCTCCGCATTTTACCAACTTACTTGTATCTGTCAAAGGCAATGACAGCATTTGTAATAGCGCCTCCGATGCCAGACAGCGATCCTAAAGCTGCATATATGTCGCAGCCGAGCTGGTACCCGACTGTTCGCTGATAGAAGGAGTTCACGATGAGCAGGGGCATCTCCAGCATCATCATCACGTCGAAGATGGCCAGGTTTATCACGAACATGTTGCTAGCGCTCCGGAGGGACTTTGAACTGGGAACAAAGTAATTATTGCTGTAACATTGGTATTTTAAAAATACATTTAGAAGAATCACTGAAGCCCAATGAGCTGGAAATTTCCTCTAGGGAATGCAATTTAACCGGTTATTAGACATTTTTGTATGAACATAACCGGTTAAAACCGGGGATAACCGGTCATTCCCTAGTTTCCTCGCTCAACAAACTAGTTTAGCTATTCAACAAGGACATGCCGCCAGTATCTTTGGTTACAATGCCGCAGGGACCATTTTAGGATTAAATGTTTTTATTAGTTTATTTTATATCTTAGATATTTAGTTTTTTTTTAAGCTTTGTTCTAGTTTTCAGTTATTGTTTAATACATTATGTAGGTATTAATTTTATGTAATTTGTCAAATAAAATGGATCTCATTTAGAGACATTGAATGCAAGATGCATATTGTGGATTTTTTTAATGGCGACTATTCGATGGGATATTAACAGACACTTACTAGGTAAGGCATTGGAACTTTGATGTTAATTTAACTTGTCTTCAACCATATCGTTTTCATATTGATAGATTATGATAGCTTATAAAAGCAGCCGCAAGAATATATGATAGCGATATGGGTCAAAGAATAGAGGGCCTGTTGGCTTACTTTTAAGTTTCCGAACTTAAGTTAGCTCTTATAGTCCTGTGTTTTTGGTACATGTAAAGGTTACAACCTACGCACGTATACTCGTACTTTTTGCAGTGGGTAAATGAGTAGCTACAGGATGTTAATAGAAATATATAGGGTGTACACAATTACTTTACTTTATAATTGAACAATATTGTTAATTACGATAGTATCGATAATATACATACACGATATACAAGATAGCAACGTCGCAATAGACTGACATCGACAGGCAACTGAAGCCTCGAGAAACTTTTTTCCCTTCTGTATGTTAAGTAGCGACCCGCCCTCGCTTCGGTTATGTTTATGACAGTTTTCTGTAACACCCGTCAATAATCCAGAATAGGTTATACATCCAACCTTCCTCTTAAATCACTCTATCAATTGATGAAAGCCGAATTAAAATCCTTTGCGTAGTTTGAAAGATCTAAGCATACATAGGGACAGACGCGCGGGAAGCGACTTTGTTTTGTACTATGCAAATAAAGAAGATATAGGGTGTAAAGTTCTTGTCACTGTACGGACAGTGGAAGGCCAATACATCTATTGCAGTGAACGAGGAGTGCCAGCCATTTCCGGGTTTTCGACACGCACTGAGTGAGGGGTTACTCTTATACACAGTTACGGTCACATCGATCGAGTTAACCTACCGCTAAGCAGTATCCGCATTTTTGTGTTCTGGTGTGGGGCGTGCTATCTTTCCTCAGGGTTGGTAACGCATTTGCGGTATTTCGATTGCGTTTTATTGTAGTCTTTTCAATGCAAATGTACATTTTATCTCACATGTTTAGTCTGGTAACTATAGTTGGATCAAAATCTTTTTTTTTTTTTTTTTTTTTTTTATGGCATAGAGAAGACAAACGAGCACACAGGCCACCTGATGGTAAGTGGAAACTGTGACCCATAGACATTCGCATTCACAAGACTGCAATGCAATCCTAAGACTGCAAATGCGTTGCCAACCCTGAGGACTAAGATGGAATGCCTCTATGCTAGTCATTTCACCGGCTGTCTTATCCCCAAACCGGAACACAACAATGCGAACACTGCTGTTTGGCGGTAGGTTAATGGATAAGATGGTGGTAGCGATCCGGACGGACCCTGCACGAGGTCCTACCACCCGCAAAACAAGTGCAAGTGCAAGTGTTTTTCGATGCACTGAAATTTTCTGTCATAATCGTAATTTTTTTCTTTAAGTAGTAATGTTTATTTAATCTAAATAAATGTTTATTTTATTTGAATCAGTAAAGTATTGTCAAACATCGTCAAACAAAATAAAATGTTACTTCCTGCAAAAACAACTACTTTGTCACATTTCCCAGGGACAAATTTCAATGCATCAAAAAAGATTTTGACCCATTTACCAAAATACCTATAGAATGATATTATAGAACCGTGATACCTAAGTAACTTAACATTATTTCGCCATCACATCAGGGTAATTAAATAGGATTGTTTACATCAACAAAAACAAAAACCCCAGTAGACAAATAAATGAAACTCGTTTACTATGCACTTCAAAGACTTTTTTCCTAGTAAATCGTACCTGAAATAGCCGTAGTATCTACACCATTCTAAGCCCTATTTACTTGGATCTGAATCGGACGCGGTCCAAGAAAGGTCTCAATTGGCATTTTTAGGTCCGTATTTTACAAATCTAATATGGACCGGATAACCCAAGGCCACGCCAAAGTCCTTGCCCTTGTCAACGCCAATGTTTAAATTAAAATGAAAAACTCGGCATAAAAACTTCACAGCGGCCAACTTTCCTGGCGAAAGGCACATCAAGTAAACATTTTTTAATAAAATTATCATAATTCTCGTTTCGCTTCATCTATTGTCTTTATTCGCGTCCCAAAACGATATAGCTCAATCGTTTCAGGCTTGCGTTTGCACAAGTGTGCGTAAGTCAAACAAAAAGATGACAATCGTTAATCCGACACGAGCAACGTTAGCTGTGTGCGTGAGGTTTATTCCAAAACGTTATTGTGTTGGTTTTACTAACACACGGACAGACGGCGACCCTACAGTGATTTGTCAATATCCGAACGGGCCTCGGCGGCGAAATTTTGAATAAAACGACCAAGATAAATAGGATTGCGTATAAAAATGTACTTTGTGAACATTGAAAGCGTTTCTCGAAGTTGCGAGCGGTTTCGAAGTTTCACGACGCTCGGAGATGTTTCGATGGAACAACGAGTCGGGCGGCGATTTCTTGCTTTAGATAAAAATTATATCTTTTATGGCGTGAAATGATTGAATAATGAATAATCGCTTCACACCTAAAAGGGGATTAAATAATACCTATGCACGACTTTATAAGGTTTTTATGTTATGAGTGTTGGTTGTTGTAAGATTAAACGTAGCTAATCTTTATGTAATATGTAAATAAATATGGTAAATTATGGTACAGTTGAGTTCATACATATGTGCACACTTTAGTACCTTGTCACTATATCTGACAATTCAAATAATTATGGCAGTTTAAACATGACGTTAAATAGACAAGGTACTAAAGTGTACACATATTTATGGACTGGACTGTATGTGATTTGATTACTGTTATCTACATTCTTTATCTAGATTTAAAATGTAAAAGCAGACAATTTTAAAGCTCACTATGCTTGCATCCCCTCTAATCAAATCGAATTGGATAGCTCTACCATGTCAAAAATTTCTCTTGACGATAAAATGTCAAAAACGATATAGTTTTACCAAGTAAAATATGTAGAACCCCTGCTCAAAAAGTTTATTTGAGCAGATGCAAGCATGGTTACGCTATTAACATAAGAAAACATAGCTCTATATTTCTGGGGTCTTAGTGAATAAGGCTATAAGTCTTCTGAAGATCAAGTGAAAAAGGGTTTAAGTCTAGTACACTCCGTTCATGTATATACCCTTTTTTTATTTCGAATTACGTCTACTTGTACCCATTTTCACTAAGACCAGAAGTTACCAGAGGCCCTAGCCAAGATGCGAACTCTACTAACGTTTTCTTCTCTGTCACTCAAAATGTATGGGATGACATTCTTGTGAGTTGCGATAAACCTCGTAGTCAACTGTCATCCCATACATTTTGAATGATAGAAAAGAAAAACGTTAGTAGAGTTCGCATCTTGGCTATGGCATTAGAACCCCCCTCTCGTGCTATTTAAAAAAAAAACTTTGCCTACTTTAACCAGCTGCAAATAAACATATGACAGAAGTATTTATATTAGTTGAATATGCTCCAGTTTTAAAGTGCGGTGTCAAAAAAATTGCCAACTAAAGTTATTAAGGTCAGTTTCTGGCACCTACTGTATTTTACAGGCACGATAGGCATAGTGTGCTTAGAAAATGCTTTGTCTTTATCTTTCATTATGACATTTGAATTTAACAGAAAAGGCAAAGAATACTTTTACAAAAGTAGATTTACCGTTTTTAGAAATAATTACACAGCTCCGTCAAAAAATTACACTTTTCCACTAAAAACTGCGTATTATCCGACATACGCTACTCGAACACGATATACACTCAGGAGCAATGAAAACTGCTCACTTTCTATGGTATTTCAATACAAAGTGTCCCGTTTTCATTGCTTTCGACTAGACGTTCTACCGTAATCGGTTGTTTATCCGGCCTGTATTTTATTTATACTGCTCGTATTTACCAAGACTCGTCCCAAGTCCGTTCAGAAACTTAATTAAATCGCCGGCGGCGCGGGTGACGGCCCTCACCAACACTCGATCTGATCAAATTGTTCCACATTATTAACCCAGTTGTTGGCTTAACTAATTCCTACGGAGTTTTGCGAATTTCATTATAAGGTTTCTGAACGAATCCGGCCGGGATTTATGGTAATGTTTTTAAAAGTTTATGGCCAGGACGAACCTACGGACGGACGTATTTGGTATAAACTAATCCGTATCGCAAATTATTTTACAACGATATAGCAACTTCAAAGACGTTAGTAAAAATCAATTCGCGATATCGCATACGTGGCCTTTATGTGTAAAATTATACACCGTGGCCCGTATAACCCGACGGATTTTAACCATCGATTTTAGAGCCCAATTGGAGTATATAAAGTAGTATAACATGTAGTCCAATAACGCACGATTCCCGAGATTTTTATTATTTAAAAATCAATTCCATAGTTAATTTAATTTGAACTCTGTCACCTTAACCTAAAGCATTATTTACTAAGAAATCGATTAATTAATTTATGTTGTATGTTGATGATAGTGCTACTTACAACATGAATCTTTCTTAGTAAATAATGCTTTAAGCTAAGGTGACAAGAGTTCAAATTAAATTAACTATGGAATTGATTTTTAAATAATAAAAATCTCGGGAATCGTGCGTTATTGGACTACATGTTATACTACTTTATATACTCCAATTGGGCTCTAAAATCGATGGTTAAAATCCGTCGGGTTATACGGGCCCACGGTGTATATTTCACAAATAACGGCCATTAATCAATGATGTCCACTTTGCTAGTAAATATTAAGTAAGATACAGTGATATTGTACATCAATTAAGCGGTAACGCACAAAATGGAAACATGAAACTTTTTTTTTTCAATTCATTAACTTCACTATGCAGGGTGAAATCTAAGTCGTGAATCAAATGATCACCTCTGTACTCCATCCACGAATATGAACAACTTTCACTATGGGATCAACTCTGAAATCACGAAAAAGACATCAGCTGTTTCATAGAAAAGTTCAATACGTAGGTGATTTCAGGGTTGGTTCGATAGTGAAAGATGTTTATATTCAACGGTAGAACACAGAGGTGATCATTCGATCCACGACTTAGATACATTTAGATAGATACATAGATAGATTTTTCCAGGTACAGTCACCAGCAATAATATATTACTCAACATTGGTCGCAAAAATATCTGACACGCTCGTATACCTCTAGTAATAAATAAACACGAATCAGATGTATTTGAGCCCAATGTTGGATAATATATAATTGCTGGTGACTGTACATAATAGTTTTAGAGCATAAAATAATAGCACTTAAGACTGTAAAAGCGTAAACATTTCCATATTTAAATACGAGAGTACATTTCACTACTCTTCATTGCAAAATCTGTTTGACGATAGCTCAAGACAATTGGAGAGCAAAACTTCTCCCATTGTAAGTGCTGCCCTCCTTGGAAAAAAGGACGTATGTCTCATAGAACCGCATACGTATTAGTGACCTTATATTTCAAGATAGGGGGTTTAATTTTCTTTGACTATCAAATTGGACATGCGTCCATTTTATTTAGGAGGACAGAGTGAAGGCACTCGGTCATACGGCTTTGTGCGTGGACGGGTGCTCGACTTGTACTCGTAATTAACCAAGAGTATTGAAGTAAAGCACTTGAATTTACGCTGTTGTAGGTAAATGGAAAGAATGCAGCCTTGTTTTGGAGTGGACAGAGATGTTTTTGTCAAAAAAAGTTTTTAAAACAACGAACTTATCCGAAAAAGAGTAAATCATACACTTTAAAACTTTTATGACTGTCTATGTCTTACTTATATCTCAATCCACTGTATTTCTATTTTATTACTCCGTTATGAAAGTTTTTAATATTGATAGAGTTATCAACCTTACGTTTTAAAGAAGTTTTATAAGTAATCTTCGTTAAAAAAATTCAATGGACACAACAACAGTACATTATGTGGATAAAAATCATTAAAAGTTAATTGTTTTCGCTTTTTGTGACCTACATAGCACCTCTTTAACACGTGAATGCGATAAAGCAATGGCTTCTTGTACCCTTACCATGAGTTATAATTGCTGTACTCGCTAGCGAGTCGAAAACTCTGTCCCTTGCACTGTATAAAAATACTGCGATGTCTGCGAGGGACAGAGCATTCGACTTGCTAGCGAGTACGTTAATTGTAACTCATGGTAAGGGTACTGATAAATTCGGCAGAGAAGAACGACGAGCGCGGCGAGAGAAGTAATGTAGATTTACCTCTGCCAAATCATTATTTACTCTTAGCGATAATCCACTATGGACCCTTGATCCACTGTTACCACAACGACCCTACCTATAGCTTAGCAATAAGTACCTTTACTGCTTATTGCTTTGCGGCGACATTCCAAGATTGTATAGGTATAGGTACTTAAGATGTTTGAAACATGGTAACTTATTTCTTGTTCTTGTTATAATGACGAAAGTTTCCTGCTATGGCTGTCTGGGGATAACGTCTAGACAAATTTCATTCTCTTGACGATAATGTTGCGAACAGTTTTTTAAAATCTACCTATGATATAGTACGTATACTCGAAAACGATATAAAAAACTACATGAAAAATATATACTAAGACAATACATTGCAAAGAAATATAAATGAAGATACATATATCTCGCGGATAACACATTTACATGTAACCCGCGACTCTGTTCGTATAAAGACTTTATATGATGCACTGCACGTACATACCTTTATATAATGTATTACAGCCGTATCTGAAGATTTTACTTATGCTTACATAAACGTGACATAGTGTTGTGATTGATATGTTTTTTTTGGTGACTAATATTGTTAGAGTGAATTTCTAGTATTGTTTACAATATAACATTCCAAAGATAGGTAGAATAGATAGGTAAACACATCCTTAAACACTAGAACTGTTCAAATACCTACTGTGTTGCAATAAACGTCTTCGTCTTTGTCTTGAGAACTTCTTCATTACTATTCCTTTGAGAACAGGTTTATTTTCCACTATAAACAGTACCTACTCTATATCTTTCGGAGCGCGAAAGGGAAAATACAAACATATACGGCTCGAAAACGAACCAATTTTATCTTTACGCGTACGAAAAACATGCAATTTTCAAACGTCTGAGAAACCGTTTATCTACCCAATTAAAAATAATAAAACACGGTATTGCTACAACTAAATAAAAGGTTACCCTGTAACAACTAACAGAAAATGACGGAGGAAATATCCAGGGCTTGACGTCGCACTGTGGAACGAAAATGGCCTCTCCATAGAAATAGGGACTTAATTTTCTAAGTGCCTATTTTTTTAATTGAAATCGAATCTACTCCTCATAATTAGGTAAAAAAATGAATATGGGTCAATTTGGCTGGAAAACCGCCGAGTAATATTTTTTTTTATAAAATTTTGTATGGAGCGTATATGAAAAAACGGAATATCTCAGAAAGTGCACAATTTCCCGTAATATCCTTCCGCAGGAATTTAGTACCAATTATTTATGATTTTTCGGCGTTCTCAAAATTTCCCGGGCAGGTGCACTTTTTAAAAAAAAAATCAAAAACGTTTTATATAGGGAAAACTTGGTTTTTAGGAGGTATTTAAGTTTGCAAGACACGTTTAATCGTGGGATAAAATTAAATAATGGCTTTAGATGAGATGGATGTTCAAAAATGAGGTCATTGGAATAATGACATTTCTCACTTTTTGGCCCTTTATCTCCCTGCCCCCTAATGAGCACAATCGGTGCTCATTAAGTGTATGATTAAAAGTAAAAATTAACTAAATCACTCTTAATTATTCTTAATGAGTTGGCATTAAGTAAAAAATTAAATTAAATATTATCTTATTATCATTCTCAATATGTTACTTCTGTCATCGGATCCCAAACTTACCGCAATGAGGCCAACACTGAATAAAAGGAACAAACAAACCTTATTTATTGAGACCTTGGACCTTCTAATCAATTCCTAATCGCAAAATGATTCGGAATTGGATGCCGAAATAGGTGACGCAGAACAATAAAATTAAACTGCAACCTATTTATTGCACATTACTAATGAAATCTGGGTAATCATCATCCTTAATGATAATAAGATAATATTTAATTTATACTTTTACTTAATGCCAACTAATTAAGAATAATTAAGAGTGATTTAGTTAATTTTTACTTTTAATCATACACTTAATGAGCACCGATTGTGCTCATTAGGGGGCAGGGAGATAAAGGGCCAAAAAGTGAGAAATGTCATTATTCCAATGACCTCATTTTTGAACATCCATCTCATCTAAAGCCATTATTTAATTTTATCCCACGATTAAACGTGTCGTGCAAACTTAAATACCTCCTAAAAACCAAGTTTTCCCTATATAAAACGTTTTTGATTTTTTTTTAAAAAAGTGCACCTGCCCGGGAAATTTTGAGTACGCCGAAAAATCATAAATAATTGGTACTAAATTCCTGCGGAAGGATATTACGGGAAATTGTGCACTTTCTGAGATATTCCGTTTTTTCATATACGCTCCATACAAAATTTTAGTAAAAAAATTATTACTCGGCGGTTTTCCAGCCAAATTGACCCATATTCATTTTTTTACCTAATTACCTAATTTTAACAATCATACTTAGAAAATAGGCTTCAATGTATCGAAATTTTGAATGTTCATAACTTCGAGGTCACAAAATATAGATCTATGTACAGATCAAACGCCTATGGCGTACCACAGGGTAGCGTGCTCGGACCCTTGCTATTCTTATTGTACATAAACGATCTTCCTGACGCGACTACTCACAAATGTACACTTTTTGCTGACGATATTTCACTTCAACTTACTTGTGAAAATAAAGATAATTTTACTTCTAAGATTAATGATGCGATTAGAACAATTATAGAATGGCTTGAAGTTAACAACTTGAATGTAAATCTAGAAAAAACTAAATTGGTTCAGTTCTGTAATGTTAATAATAAATGTACCCCGTTAAATGTAGGTTATGATAATTGTACAATAATGGAAATTGATAAAATGCCATTTTTAGGCTTAGTTTTAGATAGACACTGCAATTGGAAAGCACACGTTGAACAAGTTTGTTGCAAAGTGAATCGATTTGTGTATGTCATTAACAGACTGCGCCGGACTTCCAACATTGACACCGTCCTGTTAGCCTATCACGGTTACGTGGCATCGGTATTGCGATACGGTTTGTTGATATGGGGTAACTCCACAGACATAAACAGAGCATTTATTAGCCAAAAAAAATGCATAAGAGCTATCTGTGGTATACCCAGATTCGAATCATGTAGACCTTTGTTTAATAAATTTAAACTGTTACCTTTGCCCTGCATGTACATTTTCGAAGTAACAGTATTTGTGCGTAAACACCCAGACTTATTCAAAAAAGCGAAAGATGCATGTAGTATAAAGACAAGACACGGAAATAGGCTTGTATATGACACATTGCCAAAAACAACATTAGCGATGAAAAATTGTTACTGCATGTGTGTCAAAATTTACAACCTCATCCCTAAAGAGATTACTGAGCTTCCGTTTAAGCCATTTAGAGTTAAGCTGTACAGTTGGCTAAATGAAAAAATGTTTTACAATGTAAATGAATTATGTCAAAGGTAATTTAATAAATAAAAAATGTAATAATTTCTGTATAGGTCTATAAAAATTAAAATTTGCATGCTAGTATTTAGCGGAAAATGTTTGTTCGGGTCCAAATATGTAACACCTTATTGTACCATTTTTGAAGCAAATAAAGATTATGATTATGATTATGATTATGAGGAGTAGATTCGATTTCAATTAAAAAAATAGGCACTTAGAAAATTAAGTCCCTATTTCTATGGAGAGGCCATTTTCGTTCCACAGTGCGTCGTCTAGGTTCTTGGAATCGCAGAGCAATTTATTACACGGACTTGAAAGGCTTCTATTACTTTCAAAGTCCTTGTGGCCGATGCGGGTTATATTTCCATTTTAAACAAGTAAAGAGCAAGCTTTGAATACTCGACTGCCTCAGAATACGGATGTTGCTCCGCATCAGGTCGGGTAGTTTTAATTTTAGTGGAAATGCCTTGATTGTTATCTTCAACACAAAGAAACCGTAAAGTCTAAAGGAGGTCATAATGAAACAGAGAAGCAGAGAATACCCGGAAACATTTCTCTTCTTAGTTTGCAGTCGGGAGCTAAAGTCAGGTTTAAAATAAATAACTTTCTACCAAATAAATTCGGGTTAAAAAAAATTAAACTAGCTTTTGTTTCTAACTGTACTTTTTTTTCAGTCATCTGCATATCTAAACCAAACTAATCAGTCGGTAAATCTGCTTTTTAATCTTCGGTAAGTCTTGCTACTTCCAGCTCTATTATCAGATCAGTTTTTAAATATCATATTATTGTATTGTCGTCAGGTTTACATAACTTATTTTTAATTGACGCCCATTCCTTTAACAGGAACGGGTAAAAACGTACTTAAAGTCAAATAACAGCATATGTATTCACGTAACGCAATAGTTTAATCAGAAAAGGTTGTTCAACGCACTGTTACCGAACTACTTACTCTTATAATTTGTTGCTGCGAGCGTTTTTATATATATGTAGTTAAAACTCTGATGTAAACCGAACTTGTTAATGGTCCGTCAGAAGTTTCCTCGTAAAGTGGATAAATTGCAAGCTTTTTGCTGGTCAACTTCGTAAATAAGGCTGAGTTTGATGACCATACGAGACTGCTTCATGATATGGTTAATAAATAAATAAAGACAACACCAATTAGTTCGATGGATAGGGAATATTTATGTTTTTTTTTACAGCTTCAATAAACGCTGATTCATGTAACAAACAGATGAGAATAAATCGGTTTTTGAATAGCTATAAAAATAACCAAGATGTCAGCCAACAAAGATTTATTCCTATCGCTTTCTAGCATAATTTAACATAGAGTTTATATTGCCGACCTGTCACATGACCTCACAGTGCATATCGGATCTCTCTGTCTAATAGTCTAATCAGCAGTTATAAATGCTTGTATCATCCGTATATCTAGGCCGATTTTAATTTTAATTTAACTTTTGGTGATCTATTTTACGGTATGTTTATATTTTGTTGAGAAATGCGATGTAAAAGATCCATGTATATTCCTTATTATGTTAGGTTAGTTTGTTGCAACCTGTCACTAATATACTCTGGTAAACATGTTAGTCTGTTTGTGCAAAGCGTTGTTACAGAATTAACATCAAGTTGTTAGAGTTGTTGGTAATTCTGTAGCTCTGCCTATCTCGGAATGAAGGCGTGAAGGTATGTTTTCATCAACTCTAGGTATAAGGACAAGCGATATGTCCCCAAATAGGTAATTCTAAATAAAACTATTACTATGGCAGGTGAGGCCATGCAAGGACAGCGGTTTTTCAAAGTAAATGCTAACGTCGTCTATGTAGGCGTCTCGATGTTCCAATTTTTTTAAATATTTCACAGAGTGATTTAAGATATCCCGCCGTACAAAAAGTTGTAGAATATGTAAAAACCTTTCAATTGACATATGGTTTGTCATTATTTTTAAGCCAGTGTCCATACAAAACTGCCCATCATCCTTTCATCAAGTTTTATCTTACTGGTTAAACGAGAAAACATTAGAATTATAAAAAAATTACAATCTGTAATATTGATTAATGAACATCAAAAGTTGACAGAAGCGCGTATCCAGAGAAAATACTCTGCGAGTATACTCCAGCAATTGTCCTCGTGTGTGAAAATCATAGATTTATTTCGCTGATAGATCCATGGCGATTGTCATTAAATAACTCAACATCAGCAAAATACACCTACAGAAGTAAATATTTAATAAACGACTTACTGTTGAGTTTCTTGCGCCGTTTCTTCTCATCACTACCCTACCCACTACTACCTACCACTGGCCTAATTTTTTACTGAATAAACCTCTATTTATTTGTTGTATCTTTATATTTTTAAATGCCATTACTTAAAATTATAATAAGAGAACATTAGCTTTAAAGTAACAAATTCTACTCACGTTCCAAAGATCCATATGACGATTCCATTTCCAGTGAGCGACGTAACCATGAGCATAGTGTATATGAGGGCGAGGCAGTAGTGCCAGTACTTGCTGACGGCAGGGAAGGTCCGCCAGTGGTCGTGCACCATATCCTGATGCTCTTCAGGAATGTTCCATCCCAGCATGTGCTCTTCTACCTCTTTGACGACCCTGGGAAAATTTATTTTTAATGAACGAGAACCATAAAAGTACTCTTAGTTCCTCGAATGTCATTTCAATAGGGAAACAGAGGCTCGCATCACGCAGCTGTTGTCTTTTGATAGGTCAATCCATCTCTTAAAATAAGAAACTTTTCTAAAATGAGGACGATCATGTTTAAGGAAACGACCAAAGACTAGGGAAGACTGGGGCCTAGGGCTATAATGTTCCAAATTATATGAGTCTACGCTATGTCAGTCATGTGCTAACGAAACAGTTAGTTAGTTAATAAGTATTGATGGAGAGACCTTAACGTAAATGAATTGAAGCTAAAGTTATTCATGTGGTATGCAAAAAACTGCAAATACAAGTATCAAATTAGTAATTATTAATAATGTACTACTTACTAGGTATTACGGTCTAACGGACTAACTAAAGTGTGTAATGACTTCTAGTCACTTCAATCTGTCCACGTGAAATAACCGATAGGGTCGAGATCGAGTTAAAATGAATCATAATGTTATAAAGGAAGGTAACTAGTAACATTCCAAGATAGAGCGTGAGTGGCCTAGTGGCTCGACGCGTGATCGTAAGGTACCGAGTTCGGACCCACGCGGTCACCATGTACCAATGAGTTTTTCTAACTTTAGTGCATTATCCGATGCTCTTACGGTGAAGGAAAAACATCGTGAGGAAACTTGCACATTCGAACAGCTGAGTGTGTAAGAGGGTAAAATTACACAAAAGATCCTAAAGGGTCAAAGATAAGATAAGACAACATTACAAGATTCGGATTCCAGTGCGTTAAAATGCAGTTACGATTTTCAAGAGGCATGGAAAGCTATCACATACGACATTGGAGGCAATTCTGTGGTGATGCACCGAGCGAGTATATGGAACACGATATTTCAAAGGGACGTATAGGATGTGGAAATGTGTCGGCCATCTATCAACTTGCTGAAACTCTCCGAATCGTGCAGAGGAAACAGAACTTTGAGCCAGCAGGAATATGACTGGAATCGCTGAGATGCAGACGTTCCAATAGATTAGGTACGGTTTACGGATTATGGTCTGCAATTTGTCACTAATAATAGCATTGATAATTGTCGATTGGGAGATTTTAGAGAGCAATTTACGTTTTGTCTTACTGTCAACAAAGTTTAAAGGATTTTAACACTTCTGGGTCTGGTATTATGATCAAATTAACAAATAATGAAGAAAGTATGAAATATACTGACATTTTCAATGGATACGCCAATGGCCCAATGGCGTCCGTGTAATTGGTAGCCATTTTGCGCGCGAACTAAATCAAAATGGCGGAATGTTAGCTACGCTTGAACTGACTTTAACATTTGTGAATTTAACTTAAAAACCGGTGGAAAATAAATAAAATTGATCGAAATTAAAGTTGAGCGACGAAGTGAGTAGTCCGACATCAGTCGCTTCTCACTTGTGGCGGGCGGAGCGCCGCCGGCACTTTTATATGGAGCCAATAGTGCGTGCCAGTTAATTCCTTAATTAAATAAGAATCGTAAAGCTTCTTGTTCATTTGGTCAAGCACAAATTACATCAGTGATACGGCACGGGTTCTCAATCTGTACTGAAGGTAACTTTGCTTTAGTTTAATAAAAATCTGCAGAAGGTTTGGCAATTCTTACGTAGTTTTGCGCTCGCAGAGTGTAACGTATTGGTCACATTTACGGAATTAATTATCAATAACTTCTGCCCGTGACTTTGTCCGTGTAGATTTCGATTAATGTTATTCCCTCGAGAACTTTTTTTTTGTGATGATAATTAGCGTGTGTTAATCCAGGGTATAAGCTATCTCGATTTTCAATTCCACCCACATCAGTCCAACCGTTGCAGCGTCAAGGAGTAATAAACACACAAACTTTCGCATAATTTATTATATTAAGTAGGGGCGGAACAATGTAATACGTTTTTTTTAAATAATAATAATAATAATAATAAATAGTTTATTTCAGATAAAAGAATCCATAATTTGTTAGTAAATTCCAAAATACATGCATACATAAATTAAATCACGCCTGTTTCCCAGAGGGGTAGGCAGAGACCACTTCTTTCCACTTGCTACAATCTTGACTTTCTTTCGCTTCTTCCACATTCATACATCGAGTCATGCACGCACGTCGGTTTCGGGTACTTAAGATTCGGCCCTTTTCCAGTATTTCTCCGATTTGACTCGAAAATGTACGCCTAGGGCGGCCCCTTCCACTCACTTTCGATCTGTACATCTCTTTCGTCAATCTTCTTTCATCCATCCTTTCCAAATGACCGAACCATAGAAGCATGCCCTTTTCAATCTTAGTCATTACATCTTTTTTTTAATAATAAGTTATAATAACATTTGTAAGTGACACAATAATTTAAACACTAACCAACATTATCACGTCTTTTCTAACCCTTATAATAAAATTTAAGCACAGTTATTACCCCGAAAATGCTTGGCTGTAGCCTAGATTTGCTTAGCAACACATTTGAAGCAGCCAGAATGTCTGGGCCCCGATCAGTATTCATCCTACGCCCCACATGCTTTCGGTAGCATAATGGGACCTAAATACCAGCCTACATAAACATTTTCTATACCTTCGTAAATATTGATACTCAGTTAAGTTATGGGGAAATTGTAATATCAGAAATTTACATGACTATGTATGTGTAGTAATGGATTTAAAACTAACTAGCGATCCCGCTCTCGCTTTGCTTCGTTTTATGTGACACCCGTACATAAAACAGAGTTTATTATACATAAAAACCTTCCTCTTGAATCACTCCATCAAACGCATCAAAATCCGTTGCGTAGTTTTAAAGATCTAAGCATATAGGGACAGACAGACAGACAGCGGGAAGCGACTTTGTTTTATACTATGTAGTGATAAAGGTACTGGATTCGGAGTTTTCCACAATTTAGGTCTTAGTTATAAAACTACACTAAGGGCATATTCGACCAAACTGGAATAAGGTCTTTTACCTAGATTAAAGACGAATATGTTTGGCCTAATCCCGGAGTAAATCTTATTCCAGTTTGGTAAAATCGATGGTAATTCCTTTATAATTATTTTACATTTAATTTCTTGAAGACACGGAAAACCTTGCGAGGTTTGGGTTACCCCTTAATAATATACTTATGCGCAATAATTAAAGTGTGCTTGAACTACTCTGTCCTTATCTGTCATTATGAAATTTGAGTTTGTTGGATTGGAACGGACCAATACTTTAACTAAAATAGTTTTACAGTCAGTTTATGAATAAGAGCGCAAAAGATTACCTCAAATCTTGTCTGTTAATTTTAATACAGTTTCCGTTGCAAGTAGTCCAAAATTAGAAATACAAAAATAAACTTTAAGACAAGGTTATGGTATCTAAGAGCTGATCTGATGATGGAGCCGGATAGTGGAACAGGATCTCCGCTATTACTAAATAAACAACACTCAACTTTATATTCCTTGGGTCTTGATACTCATAAGGAGTCGATGACGTGACTAAAAACTAAAAGTCTGCAACAAAACTTACTTATATAAGTACCTATCTTTAAAGATTGACTCTTAGGGTGCCTTTCCACCAGAGATGTGCTATGCTACGTTGCTATGGATGTGGTGATATCAACCAATCATATTCATTGGTCCACATAGCATAGCACGTAGCTTTCACATCCTCGCAGCATAGCTGTATAGCAAATCTCTGTTGGAAAGGAACCCTTACTGCCGCACTCAGAGACGTCAATTAAATTTAATACTTGTTTAGTAACGTGTTGTCTTATTATGTCTATTACACAGCCGTACTCAGAGTCAGTTCATAACGATTAATTCGGGTGCGCCAAAGTTCATATAAAATTGCAAATTAGACTATTGGAACTGCGAAAATGTATCTCATACAATTTTACAACCTAATGATCGCTCTTCATAATCGTCATATATTTTTTTAATACTAATGATCGGAGCTTATAATCATTTGAACTTATAACGCCAATATTCATAGAACCGTACACTTTTCAGAATTCCTTAAATATCTTACGTGTAGATAAAATTAGGTTACGTTAGGTTAGATTTATAAAAATCAAAAAAAGTTACTTTTTTTTGAAAAAATGGATTATGAATTGCGATACTTATGACTTAAAAAAGTATGACCAAAATTTTTCGGAGTAATGATGAGTATAGTCACTAATCGTTATTTGTATAAAAATTCGAAAGACCAATTTTATATGAGCCAATATGGACCCGATTTATTCGTTCCTTAATTATGATTTTTCATACACAAGTTTGAAAAAGGAATAAGTTAATTGTCTCCGAGACGTTAGACGAAGTCTTATTTACCTAAGCCTTATTTTCGGTGGTAAAAACTAATCTTCGTTCACTTATAGCTCGTCATTTCAACCCACTTCTCAACAGATCCACTATTCCACATCTCCATTACAAGCGAGATTGTAAAGCCGTCACGGGTTGAACCACTTACACATCTCCTGAAAACCCTCAATGCCTCTTTCTCTTGTTAACGAAGAGTAAAAGAGACGTCATATGAGTTTGCGGGAAACCGTCGTAATGTGAGTAGGCATCAAAGAATCCCCGCGTCATGAAGCAACGTGCGTGGAATGCGACGATACTAGATATTTACTCCGAACAATGAACAAGAAAATTCTCTTGCTTTATCCCTTTCGCTCTGCTGTTATTACGTGTTTAAGAATAAGAGACAGGTCTAGCGATTGTTTCAGCTGCGATTTCGTAGTAGCGGGGGTTGAGTTGCGGGAATGGAATGAAAAACCGTTTTGGGATATTTTTCAACCTCTTGTCTCTTTAGTTGGGCAGAAAAGTTTTTTATAAGGACTTTAAACTTGGATTTCAGTAAATGTTAGTCTACTAGATCAGAATAGTTTTTAGGGTACACTACATAACTCTGAATAGTCATAATTCCGAATTGATCAGAATCCCGATTATTCAAAATTAATTTTTACTTGTTAATCATACCTTACCTAACCTACATACCTATATAGTAATTATATTATAAATTATCTAAAGTAGCTCCAGCATAACATACCATTCGGAAAAATGAAAATTCGGACAAGTGAATATTCGGAAAAAACGGGTTTAATCAGTTTAAGTTAAATAAATAGTTCATGGATAGATTCACGATAACATACAAAAGTATATATGTATGTATATATATCTAAATTGTATGTAAAGTATGTAAACACTTTAATTCTAGCATTTAAATGCAACTCTGTTTGCGAAGAACCAGTAGTGCCTTCCTACGGAAACATTTTTTTCGGGATAAAAGATGTGTTAATAGAGACTATAAGCTATCCCCATCCCAAATGTGACCTAAATCTGTGAAGCCGTTTCATTGTAAAGGAGTAACAACATAAAAACCAACACACACATACAGACACAAACACTTTAAATTTTTTAATATTAATTTAATGAAACGTATTTTTACACAATTCGCAAACAATAAGTTTCGACATAGAAATTAGCAGTTTAATAATCGCCCTAGACAAGTAATAGGCACGCACGACGCCATATTGGCAGCCATGTTTATTAATACTGCGGCCGTACATCCTCCTAGAGTAGGTTATTAGGTTCTACTAGAAATAGTAAACTGTGCCGTTGTGCTCGTAGCACTCGTAGCGTCGTAGCGGTGCTACAATACGGCTAACATTTTGACGTAGCTTAACATCCGTAGTTTCATAAAGTTTAGTGATATTTGGAGTATATAGAATTATTACCTCGTTAAATATGCTGATATAATACAATTATTGCCGCACTAATTATATAATTGGTCATACTAATTTAGAATTCTAATTTATTGCTTTCGGCATTTAAATTGTATTGTCAATGACGATATATTTTATCCAGTAGAAGAGAGGTCATTATAAATTCGAAAGTTTGTGTGTGTGCGTGTGTGATAGTTTGCTATTCCTTCACGGCTGGATGGATTTGGATGAAATTCGAAATGGAGATAGCTTATATACTGGATCAACACATAGAGGATTTTTTATCCCGGGAAATTTAAAAGTTCCCGAGTGAACAACAGTAATCAAAATCTACGTAAACGAAGTCACGGGCAGAAGCTTGTAATTAATAATTTACTGCCTTCCTCGTTCATTCTTCACGCAGTCATAAAAAGTCTAGATCCTCCAAATAATTCGAGCACTAGGAAACTAGGACTCTTGCCAATATTCCCAAGGAAGCTCCCGTTCTAAGTTCAAAGGTCAATAAACCCCGTCCTCATGTGATAGACTCGTATAACTTGGCTTTGTCTTGATATTGGATTGGAGATATGACGACAATTTATGACGTCTCTTTTTAGCGTTTTTTAGCTGGGACTTTTTTTTGGAATATTCTCGATTGATCTAACAACTTTTTCAAAGGCTCTATTCTAATCGATAAAACTATGTCGCTTTTGATATGTTATCATATCGTTTTGACTCGGCCGCTTTTACTGTCTTTTTTATTTTATTTTTTATGGCATCGAGTAGACAAACGAGCACACAGGCCACCTGATGGTAAGTGGAAACTGTGACCCATAGACATTCGTAATCACAAGACTGCAATGCAATCCTAAGACTGCAAATGCGTTGCCAACCCTGAGGCTAAGATGGAATGCCTCTATGCTAGTCATTTCACCGGCTATCTTACCCCCAAACCGGAACACAACAATGCGAACACTGCTGTTTGGCGGTAGGTTAATGGATAAGATGGTGGTAGCGATCCGGACGGACCTTGCACAAGGTCCTACCACCCGCAAAGATGGCGAAAGTTCGTAAAACAATATCGCAATAAGCTCTTTACAAAACCAAATGGCACCATACGCTCTCCATAAACAACACGGGAAACAATTTATAAGAGTAATTAGCAAGTATTTTTCCCGGGAACAATAGAGACTAAACATTCATTTGTTTTTGCTCGAACTGTTACAAAAGGCCACTAATGCCGCTCTTTTCCTTGCCTCGTTTTCTGACCGAATTTGTACAGATACATATATTTGTGTTGATAAATATATTTTTTAAGTCTGAGACTCATAAAATTGACAAAATTTGAATCGCAAAATGTACTATAGAGGTGCAAAATATTCAAATTTGATTTGAATTTCAGAAGAATTAAGTCCTGTTGAAAGTTATTATTCATACGATCCCTGTTTCGTAGTTTAAAAAAGGCGAGTTGCCGTAAAAAATACATATCTTGGCAATGGATTTAAATAAATATCAAGTTGTGACATGTTTACTTTATCTACTATCTACTATCATTTATTTGTAGTACGGGAATCTGTCAATGGATTCGTTGCCGGAGACCACATAGATCCCCAGTTATGCATTTTGGAAACAATCAATCGAGTAACTAAAAAGTTGAAGATGGCGTCTACTTTTCCTCAATCTGTCTACAAATTCGCTGTCGGTGACCACACAGATCCCCGCAGATATCGATTTTGGAAGCAATCAGTAAATGGACCATGTATCCCAGAATGTAAATTCCGACCTCTCCTAGAAAACTTCACTATGATTGATCCTGCAGTGCCCCCCATCCAGCTCATTCCACCTTCCCTCGGCCTGTCGTCGGTCTACCTTGTAGGAGCTGTAGGTAAGAACTTCCAGAAATACCCGTAACATATTATTCGGTTCATTATATTACCCACCGACATCTTAAAGTCCTTTTTCCGATTTGAATATTTGCTCCAAAATATTTTCTCATTAAATTTGTTACAAAAAATACGATAAAATCTGCTCATCGTTTCGTACCAGCAATTCCAAATATGCTTAGATAATTCTTACGTAGAAATTGTTGACTTCGGAGAAGTTTACCAATTACTGGCATGCTTTTTACTTACTTCTACAACCTCCTATATTTCATTTCCGTAATCTTCAAGTTTAAACTCTGCGACTTAAACGTTAAAGCAGCTTTTTGGAGTAAATTTCTTGGTAACATTTGAGTTTTGAAAAGTAAATTGTTGATATAAATGTTATCTTATTTACACCGAGTTGCCAAGTTTGCGGGAACGGAATTACCTAATCAGTTTGACTTTTCATTTGAATTTGATCAAACATATCGGTTGATGTATTTCCAACCCTCGTAGCTACCTTTTCTTTGTAAGGGAGGAATATAAGAAACCCGATTTTGTAATCATAAAAGCCAGAGGGGCTATTGCCTAACGCACTCGCAATCGCAATCGATATCAAAGTGGAATAATTGTTTTTGTTTTGTATGCAGACAAACGACGACGACGCGCTGGCCTAGTGGGTAGTGACCCTGCCTACGAAGCTAGCGGTCCTGGGTTCGAATCCCGGTAAGGGCAGATATTTGTGTGATGAGCTCGAATATTTGTTCCTGAGTCATGGATGTTTTCTATGTATTTAAGTATATATTTATCTATATAAGTTCTATTTATATCGTTGTCTAGTACCCATAGTACAAGCCTAGAGCTTAGTTTGGGGCTAGGTCAATTGGTGTGAGATTGTCACCTTATGTTTATTTAAACCTTTGAAATTCAAAATGAAAACGAAAGCGATTGCCTGTCGATAACCACTTAAACTCTGTCAGTCTACCTAGGCGGATTTCGGCATCTTTGAGAAACCCTGAGATCTTCAACAGTACGCGCCCCTGACCCTGTTGTCCTATATGACGCGCTCGAAATCGCAATCGCCTTCAAAGTGCAACAATTGTTTTCACTTTGTATGCAGTCGCCTTCGGACAGTCAAAATTAAAAAGATTACGATTGCGAGTGCGTTAGGCAATAAGCCTGAGGGCCCAGACAAGATGCTTTACGCTAACTATCGTTTCTCTTCGTTTAGTTTTTAAACCAATCGCGTCACTGGCACGTCACGTGACTTTTCGTATCGCGTCATCTACCAGTGACGCGATTGGTTTTAAAACTAAACGAAGAGAAACGCTAGCTAGCGTAGTGCATCTTGTCTGGGACCTCTGATGCCCAAGCGCTTTGGAAACCCTAGTACTTAATAATAATATAAAATGTCCTAATTATTTTTAGTAGGTACAGAGGAATAAGGAATATCCATCCAAGGTTTTAGTAAAAAAAAATACAATTTTATTTAGAAGAATCAATAATAAGTATCATTTTGACGTAACATAACCAATAATAAAATTGATAACATGAACTATTTAAAAAGGTGTTCTGAAAAAATCATGCTTATAATTTTATGTATATAATTTTTTTTGTTCATTATTTACTTCCAAACTTCTGTTAAGGGCTAAAGAGCTTAAACGCCACATCGTCTTTTCTACGTCACAGCTACCTACTGTTAGATTTAAAAAAAACAAAACGCAGTTACAAACAAAATTACGTCTTTTAATTCTGCTAATAGTCTAAAGCGGGCGAAGCAAATACTGTTTTTTTTTCTCAGTAATTAATAATATATTAAAAACAAAATATTTTACTTTTGAGACAGACCATGATTATTATGAGATCAGCTTTAAAAAAACACCTGCCGTCAATTCGCGCCAGCATTAATTTTACCGTCCAATCAAATTTATCATTATTATTCATTCTCCTAATAACCTAGCTTCTTTCATAAACCTTACAACCTCCCTTAAAAGTAAGAGCCTACAAAAACGTAATTAACTAAGATCTTTACAGCACAATTTGGAAAAATATTCAGAGTTCTTAAATAATTAAGCTATTCGCCATAATTTTTACAAGAAACAATTTCGGAATCTCAAGCACAGAATGCTGCACTTAGGAAGTAAGATCTTCTAACTTTAATATCTTGGATTCTCTGCACCTTGGATGCTTTGAATTTAGAACCAAAACACTAAAACAATTTTGTTATAAAGCCAGGGATTTTGTCTGGAATACACTTCGCCCAGCGGACCGTGGGGCTCCACTCGTAAATGCTACAGAATAATAACATGTACAATTTCTTCATTGAAATGATACACATAGCAATCTTGGCAACACAGCCTTACTGCTTCTTAACTGAAATGCTACGTGAGATTTGAATGAACACAACCTTATGTGTCAAGTTGTTGGCTTCTATTTTATAAGTAGCTACATCTTTCTTGGTCTCTTCAATCGATACTAATGTTAGTCACATGTTTCGCACTAAACACTGTATGATTTTTCCAACAACTTACTCGTATTTAGCGACATAGCGTGCAAAATAATCTAAAACACAAACATTAGAATGAAGTTTCAAAAGAAAAAAGAAAAACAACACACATGACATACTATAAGTAAGTCAAAATGCGCGGTGCGTTGGTGCCATCTGTGGTTGTACCCAGTCACACCTCTTATTGAAAAACCACAAAATGAATGTATGACCAAGCAACAATAGCCTCTTCACAAACGCCATAAAGGTTACGACAGGGGTCCTGTTAAAACGGTTCCTGCAGGGGTGGCAAACCATTCTTTCATGTGAACTGCGTCCATTTAGAAATTGCGGCGAGTGCGCTCAATAAGGACGTCAGAATTCGTGCGGTTTTACAAATTTGAATAAATGGCGGTTCGAGAGGCGGGATGGCGAATGAGGGCACAGATTGTGGTAGATGCATCATCGTGGCCAATTTTGCTCACTTAGATACGACAGGTCGTAGAAAAGTTTTAATGTCTCGGCAAAAATGTATACTTACTTTTCTTGCACATCTTTTGAAAATTGACAGTTAATTTACCACTGGTCTCGTCTGATATTGCTGGTAATTGCGATGTACGTAATCAATCAAAACGTAAAAGACATCTTATGATTTTATTTACAGTTTCACATTGACATTGTTCAAAGTGGTTTAGGAATCAATTTCCTTGACTGTACTTGAAGCTCATTATGTAGCCGACTTACCACTTAGCACCGATACTCACCATAGCCGAGGCAATTTTCCTCTACTGGTACTGTTAAGGAATGAAACTGTCTTTCCACTTATCAGTTACAAACTTATAACCCATCTTTCAAATCTGATTAATATCAAGTTGAAAGTATGTTACTAGATACTTCATCTCTTTCACCTTTGATCTTCATTTCTTTGAAATCCAATTACACATGGGACCTTCAAAATATTTTTCGTCAAGTGATGTAGCTGCTATAAGTCTGTCGTCCTGCAGTGCACCAGCTTTTGTTCAACCGGTCTGCATCTTTCCCCTACATATAGCCAGGGCTGGTGGCAATTCGAATTCGTGTTCCGTTTTAACGTGACCAGCGCAACAAGTCGGGCTAATTTTCAATTAGCAGAGGGGCTGAACATTTTCGGACGTATGTACATGCAGAAAGTCTTTTCTGAAATGAACTAGTACTCCAGTACTACTCCAAAAGTAGGTATACAGAGAGTCCTGTGTTTGGAGGTCTACAAACAACCTATGTAAATATTTCGCTTCTGACAGCTATAACTAGTAAAAATAGAAACGAGATATTTAGGATAAATACTCCTTTAAAGATGTAGAGATGTCCAAAGAAAAGAATTTGCAAAAATCGCTCCTTAATTATGAAGTAATAAAAGAAGAAGGGGTAACGTAAAACTATTTTATACGTCTGGGAAGTCGCAGGTATCCTAAGGTATTTTGAGGCCAGAAAGCATGTCAAAGCGCCTGTTCGATGCAACCAGTGACAAAAATGCTGGCCTGTACTTGGCACAAAGATTAAGCATTGCCATTCAACGTGGCAATGCTGCCAGAATTTTAGGAACAATGCTTTCTAGTAGCGGTTTGTTAGATTAGTGTAGTTTTAAGTTAGTTTGTAAGTTCTTTCGTTTGTTTTTTTTTTTAATATTATAATTAATATTATTCTAATGACTAACTTAAACTCCGTAGTTGGAACTATAAATATATTATCTTTAAAGGTCTATGAAAGACTTTGATTAAAACGAAATCTCCAAACATATAATTATGTAGTATTGTCCCAGTTTATTGAATCGCAACCTATATCGCAATCTTAATGTGGAACGGTCCAGTGAGTAAGCCTTGTCAGAGGATTTGCAGATTGCTAACGCCCAGTTGTCACTAAGTTGATCAGAGTTCCATGTGATTTGCTTTGGATATTAACATCCTGTAGTGTCTGGGGCTCGTTACAATTGTGACAGTCAAAACGTACAGTAAGTAAGTATACTTACATTGTATTCTATTATTCTTACTGGGCTGCAATTTATATCGGAATCTTAAACTAGAACGGTCCAGTCAGCAAGACTTATCAGTCAGCCAAAGTGCATGCTAACTAACGTCCAAAGTGTCACTAAGTTGGTCGGTTTTCCATGTGGTTTGTTTCGAAATTTAACATCCTGTAGTGTGTGGAGCTCGTTACAATTGTGACAGTCAACGCGTACAAAAACCCCTACTCTAAAGTCATTGTCAACTACCATTTTTAAAAAGTCTACTATTTGGCCCCTAACTTTTCTGCGTCTATAAATTGAGTTAGGTACCTTTTTCTATTGCTAGTTATAACCATTATTTTTACCTTGATAATCTCAGCATCAATGTAAAGTTACTTAAATGTTCCCACAGGCAAGAGACACATTATTACAAAGTGCCAAAAAAGGCAAACCGAAAAAAAAAAGAGCACAAGTTCGCTCAACTCCAGAGGCTCTAATTTTTTATTGACCCATTTAAGTTGCTTGTCCAAAATCCCGTTACTCGAAAGTGTTTCCGCTAAAAGGGACGCGAACTTAAGTTTAATGTTTTAACGTAATTTAGGGGACTGCTTGGTTCTATGACAGCTCGTAATTGTTTATCGTCTGATTGAATTATACCAGGACAACGTGAGAATAAATCAATACAACATACAGGATGTCTCACTTGAAATTTTAGGGTGAAAATATGTTTGGGACGTGTTGAGATATAAATGAAATTCTAAGAGCACCTGCTATTATGGTTACGTTTATCGCGTTTTATCCACATTTTGTCACTACGCAGCCATATTAGGCCCCCTGTTTATATTTAAATATGTTTCAAACTGTAAAGTCTGCGCCGACCAATAATTCATTTAGTACGAAGTGAAATATTTCTAAGTGATGTTTTAACATTCAATTGTAAATTGACAGTGGAAAATGTCAATCAATAATGCAATATTTTTTTAACAGTACAAAATAATGATTAAATCTTTCATTTGATGCAAATAAACACCATCATAAAATATAAAATAAAAAACAAACAAACCAAATCTATAAGTCGATTCAGAACTCCGCCATCTTGCTACAAGTATATCGACGAGAAGCAACTGGCCTGCCAGCTACTTCAAGTTATAGGTAAACAGAGCTACATTAGCTAAGTTCAGCTAACTGGCCGGAATCAGGCTGGCTACTTCGGACAATTAGTCGTCGAGTAACTTAAGCCGATGGCCAATCGAGTCGACGAAATTTAGCTGTTAAATACATGTACATGTACCTATATCGTCCCTTACTTTTTAACCTTTTATCTGATCGAATAGTTAGATGGAAAAAACACTCAATTTCCAAGCGTTTTAAACGCTACTTTCCTATTAAAATATTCGATCAGATAAGAGGTTGAGAAAGTAAAGAGATGATATGCCTAGTAGCACAAAAGTCAAAGGTCGCCTACGTAGTGGAAATAAAACAACGTTCCTTTTGTAGTGTGTATTTTATTTATTTGTATTATTTATAATAAACGCTTACTAGTATTCATAACTAGAATACTATTAAGCGTTTTTATTCCATGTCCTAACAAGACGTTTTTTAGCTTTGTTTGACGCTATTGCTAAAATGCATGACATTATTTTTAAGTTAATGTTAGTGGCCTTCTTTGTAATGATTTTATCGTCTTCGACTTACAGTTCTAGTTTTAATAATAATTATTATTCACTATATTACCTTGTAATGTAACTTAATATGAAGTATTATTGAACTTTATGATTTAAAAAAATACCTGCTGGAGTTTCTTGCGGCGCTTCTTCTCCGCAATGATTGTCTTCCAGCAGCTTACGTCAATCCTATATATTTTCGATAACGATGACGTTCTCGCAATGCATCTTGTATGGCCACTAGAGTAAATACAAGCTAGTTTAATAATATACTCGTATTAACACAGTACCCCTTTTGTCACTTCCTTAGTTGTTTTATTCGTTACCTTTTATTTTGTATTTATGTATACTTATATGTATTGCTTATTTACTTTCCTATATGTATTTATTCAAAGTATATTTATATGTTTTTTTTAAATTGTTTAATTCAGTTTGCACCGTCTGCCAATTTCTATTGTTTATTTTTAACCATGTCTTCTTTATAAGGTTGTCTGGAAGAGATCGCTATTTAGCGAAAAGACCGAGTGTTGACTTGTTATGTAATCTTTTTTTTTATTTTCCTGTATATCCGTTACTTGCTGTATGTGGGGTTTCAATAAAGTATTTTGTACTGTATTGTTTTGAATAGTATCTTACTTACCAACGCGGCAACGGGAGCAGTCTCGAACCTAACTGCATACGCGGGTACAACTTTTCTTTGATGTACACTCGTACGCCACCACAACTTTAGCAGAATTTCAAATTTTCCACACACTTTGAATCGGGGATTCCACGTCTAGTAACGGTTGTATTTCGTGGGGTAACAAACCACGCGGGAATTCCATGTTAGTTCTTTAAGTTGAAGACTGGGACGGGGATTTATTGATCCGTTCATCATTTGGCATGATAATATGATTACGAAGATTACCGAACTGAGTGAAACACGTTTCGAATGACAATACGTGGCAAGGAACTAATATCACGAGCCATCTCTATCCTTTTTTATCTGTGTAGATATATAATTACACCTTTGTATCTAAGCTGTTATGCAATTTTTATAGCATGCGGAAGGCATACAATGGTAATGGGTACCAACCAGCGCACTGTTCATGGTGGTGAAATCCAAATCGTATTTGACCTGAGGGTTTATTGCCTACCGCACTCGAAATCGCATTTGTTTTTATTTTGAAAATCGAATGCTTGTCTGCATACAAAATGAAAACAATTGTTCCGCATTGAAGTCGATTGCGAGTGCGTTAGACAATAGGCCAGCTGTTATGGTATTATTTTTAAATCGGCCTCCATTTATGAAGTAAATAAGAGCTATCAACATTTTTGACAATGCGATAACAGGTCAAAACGATATAGTTGTTACCGTGTTGAATACAGGCTGTTTCTGTTCTGTTTCTGTGATTGAGTCGAAATGTATAAATTTGTGTGGCTAACAAAAGACACAAGTTGCCCGCGACTTGGTTGTCTGCTCTATCTAATGAGTAACGATAGAGACGCACTGAGTGACAAGCGAGAAATACAACTTGTGCTACCCGTGTTGATATAGGCGGTCGACGCGATATATCAATCCTATACATTTGTCAATTTTTCGAAAATGGCTAACTTAGCGTAATACCTTGACCCCATGATCGTAAGTGAAATTGAAGACAACATTATCAAACGACATTCGTCTAATAATATTCTTATGTAACGCGAAATTAAATCTGCATTAGCGTGACTAATATTCCTCCTAGGCATTACACAAGCGTCTTTAGCCTCGAAACTACCTAAGCTCCGTCCGAAAGCCTTAAAAATCATGACGTAATATCTCCGCCCCAGGCCTTTATCCAGCTTAGCATTTAAAAGCGCGCAGACGCAGCCTTTGTACGTATAGAAATATGGTAATGACACTCGTCAACATTTTTGTTCCCGGCCGAAGTAGCAGCGAATTCCTGTCCTGCATATTTTTACATCATTAATGTATAGGGATCAGTTAGAAACGGTAAAGGTGAGTTTTGCCGTGCCCAGGGAATTTACCTTTGAAATGTTTGCTTTCCACGAAATCAGGTTATGCCGTTTATATAATGCTGAAATTGTGTTCGTCTGAAGGAACTCTCCTTGGAATTAGGTAGTCTGATAATCGTAACGGATATTCATATATACGAGTATACTAGGATAATAATTCATAATTCATTTATTTGCATTTTATGGGTTTTACAAGTTCTTAACTGTTATTGTACAATGATCCAGCATAAACCCCGTTAGGGCACAGCAATATACTTATTACATAAAAAACTTATTCTAATTTTAGCAGGCAGCTTAGTATTATTGTATTTAATTTTATTATATTACTTATACAAAACTATCTTGTTAACTTCAAGGATATTCCTTTATTAAAAGCTTTTATTTAACTTGCATCAAATAAAGGGTCAAATCTTCCAAGTTAAATTTAACCCAAAAATGATTTACCTCGACAGAATCTTTTTTTAAAAATCATTTTACTTAAACATCCTAATCGGTAAAAGAAATCATATCAGCCAAATTTTTTTGTTTATTTTTTTACTTTATATAGTGTTAGCAAACGGACTAATTTAAGCATTTTACTTTCAGATATTGATTAAACAAATCGTTTACTTTGTTAATTACTAAATTATACATTATTATGTTTTTCATTTTACTTCATCATCATCGTACTTAATACTTTTTCATCTTTCAGACTAGTTAATGGCGTTTTTGTCACAAATCTTATCTACGAGTATGACGTCACCACTTGCGTACTTTCATCCCAATGACTAGTAAAAAAGTTGACTATCACTGCCTCAAACCTCCTTACAATCTGCGTATATAAAACCTCTTTGTATTCACTTCTCTAAAGACTCGCTGGGTTCGGTTACACAGCTCGAAGGCAGAACACGGTATTTTGTTCAAAAATAAAAGATAAAGCAGAGCTGCCAACTAACGGGGCGGGCAGTTAGTGCTTTTTTTGTGATGCTGGAAAATTGGTGTTTAGAAAAAAAGTGTCTATTGTGCTCGGAAAAATATATGGCAACGTCATCGGGATATATTGAACATGATTTTTTGAACGAAATTCTTCTCGTCAAACTGTTAGACAAGCATTTCACGGCGTGGAATACTGCATTGATTATAATTTTGGTTCTATCTATTTATAAATGTAAGAAAGCAACTACTCAGGCAGCATAATCCAAAGTGGCAGTAAAAAAAGACACTTTTTTGTTTACCTTGTAATGTTTTGTAATGACAGAACGTGTGGCAATGAATTCTATTGTAGGTATTCTATTCATCTTTATTATATAATTATTTATTTACTTTAGAGGCGTAAGAAATTGTAAGGCACACAATTTTAAAAAAAAGGAAACGAGAGAAGAAGAGAAACATGAAGCTATTTGAAATTAAGGTTAAGTTAGGTTAGGCTTCATCGTAAACTGTAACTCAAATATTGTAATTCAATTTTATATATTATTACCTAAATGAAAAAAAGGACAACTGACAGTAGTAGGGATTCGTGCGTTCTGGCTCACGAGCCAGAACGCACAAATCGGTCAAAATTCGGTTTTCTAAAAAAAGCTCGTCCCATACTCACATATGCTCCTCGGGTCATATGTGTGGTCACACCCCCTAACATAGTCATTAATGATGTCGTTAGTTGTAGTCACACCCCCCTCACATAGTCGTTAGTAATCTTATAAAAATAGACTCCTGTGATTGGTTGATTTTAAGTAAGCCACGCCCCCTCATATGGTCATTAATGACGTCGTTAGTGAACATTAATGATATCATTAAGGTGTTATATACTTTGTTATATACTTATATGATACTAGCTCCTCCTATTGTTGTCTAATTGTCGTCATATTTGAACTGCCATATATGAACTGTCACAGTGGTTAAAGTGACAAGGTACTAAAGTGTATACATATTATTGCCCTTGACTGTACTTATGACATATGTTTTTTTGGGGTTTACAAAACTAACTGATAGGTATTTGAGTTTTGCAAGAGGCGTTCAATTATTGAAAACTGGATTCATAATTAGCAACAAAGAATGTATCGTATGTAATGTTCTGGTATTTCAACATAACTAACTCCAAATGAGTTTTAAATGTCTTGACTATCAATTAAAAAAATCCGACATTTGTTGAAATTTTAAACGAGATTTTAATCGATAAAAATGATATAAAAGGTTTACTATGACCCTACAGCAGTATTATTGTCATTTATACTGTCTATTATTACACGTCTACGTTCATCTACCACAGCATGGCGGTAAGTATTTAATTATTTTGTTGAACACGTCAATTTACTATACCATTCGTGCATTTGTAGTTAGAACAATATTTTATTTTATCGTTGTAGCATACTCAAATTGATGTCGTGGATGATGAAGAGTACACCTTCAAGCACTATTACTATCCCTTGTCGGATGGAGATGATAGTCCACCACCTCGCATCAAGGGACAGGATGATTCGTCGGTTTTAAAACGAAAATCGAACTCATCGGAAACGAATATAGACGGCTTCTTCGAGCAACCGAAGAACAAGAAAAAATGTATATCATCAACGGTTGGTCGAGGATGTAATGGTGGGGTATCATACATATCAACTAATACCGAAGACTGTGAGCATGCCTCTCACATGATTAAAATAGAAGTATACGATTTTAAAAAATTGGCGAAAGTTCCTGCACACGAACACTGGAAACATGCAGATGTGCGAGTAAAGTATTATGTAAAGGATAAAGATAATAACAGGCATTATCAGAGCAGTCAAGAAATAATATATCAAATAACAAAAGAAATTGCGGACTCAGAAAGCTGCAAGAAATATCAATTAAATTAGTTAATTATTTTCCTAGTAGGTAATCACATCTCCAATCTCATAAGGGGGTTCTTATGATTGTAATCATTTAGATTCATAATATACGCTTTTAACTAATAGACCAATGTAATTAGTTGTCTTTAATATAAATAATGTTGTGTGTTGTATGCCAAGTATCATAGTCGTTTGTGATTTCGAGGGGTGAAGAAATGGATAACTCAATAGAAGAAAACGTTGTTAGTGCGTTCTTTACATGTAAAAATATTAATCACGCCTTATATACGTCGGAGGAGCACGGTGCGGCATTGGTGAATGCATGTGTGGAAGCCGAACAAACAAATTATGGAGATACTTGTCGCAAACTGTGTATTTCGGATGAATATGACGCGGCATTGGTGGACGCGTCTGTGGAAGTTGAACAAATAAATGTTGCAGTTACCAATCGTGACCCGGGTAGAAACTCAGCTATCGTTCATGAAGAGTGTCAACAAGTTGGAAGAGGATTAAAAAGAAATTCAAACGTTCTGGAGGAGCCGTCAACAAGTACAACAGAAGCTGTCAACATCAACATTAACTTAGATAAAACCTTATGTGAGATATGTAATACATGGGTGAGGCAAAAATATTTTAGCCATCATTTACGAAGCAATATACATAAAAATAAAGTGATTGCTTCAAACACACATACACTTAAAAATGTATCCTTAATTAATACAGCATTTGGTTCAAGAATATTATCTTACAGAATTAGTTCTGATATTAAAGATTCAGAATTAGAAACTCCAGAACTGTTCTTCGATTCAATCAATGATAAAATTATATATTTAATTAAGGAATGTCTAAATGAATTAACGATTATTAAAGTGAACTTTTTAGTTCACGCTGAATTTGTACAGGAAACCAAAGATCAAAAAAATACGTTTGACTTTCAAACATTTAATGTTAATATAAGTCTCGGTGATGATTATGAACCCATTGTTAATCAATTAAAAGAATTTATTTCAACACGCATGAGTGAATTTGAAAAAAAAGATAGTGGTTGGTCGCTAAACAAAATACTCCATTTAGAAATGAACATTAATAAATTTAACCCTTTAAGGGGTTCTTCGTATATCAAATTACCAAAAGATATAAAAAATAAAAAGGCTGTAATTAATGTTCAAAATGAGGATCAAACATGTCTTAAATGGGCCTTGCTCTCTGCATTATACCCAGTTAGTAAAAACACTCAAAGACCATCATCATATTTTAAAGATCAAAATAAATTAAAGTTTGGTAATGTACATTTTCCTGTTAAATTAACGGACATTAAAAAAGTAGAAAAACTGAACAATATTAGTATTAACGTCTTCGGATTAGAATATAATAATAGCTCGCAATGTCATACCATAGTCGGCCCCTTGTATTTTACACAATCGCGAAAGGAGCAGCATGTTAATTTATTATATTTAGATAATGGATCAAATGGACATTACTGTTATATTAAAAATATGTCACGATTAGTCAAAAAACAAATCACTGGTCGAAATGATGCCATTCATATTTGTGATGGCTGTCTTTTGTATTTCACCACTGAGCTAAATTTGAAAAAGCACCAAGAAAATGATTGCACTCATATAGTTACGCAAATACCGAGCATAGAAAAAACAAAAAAAAATTGGTTTAATAATGAGCAACCAAGTAACAAAGTTGTATTTGATCAATTTCAAAGAAAACTTAAATTGCCATTTGCAATTTACGCAGATTTTGAAGCTTTTGTGAAACCGCTTCAAACTTGTGATCCCAAACCGACTGAATCGTACACAAATAACATACATGAACATGAGGTATACAGCTACGGATATTATGTAAAATGTTCTTACGATGATAAACTATCAAAGTATCGCACGCATACAGGCCCCGACTGTGCTAGTCACTTTATGGAGAGTATAACTAAAGATGTTACTGATATTCAACGGAAAATTTGCTTTCAGAAAGCACCTTTGCCATTAACAGCAGCAAATATAGAAGAAATTGCTAGAGTCAAATCTTGTTTTATATGTAACCACGAGTTAAAATTAGACTCTGTCGAACACTATGATTGGGGTACGGGGCAATTCATGGGAATGGCACATTCTTTATGTAGTTCGAAATTTAAAACACCAAAATTTATACCAATTTTTCTTCATAATTTAAGCAATTATGATGCCCATTTTATAGTACATGCGCTTCATTTCAGAGAAGGTGAAGTTGAAATTATTCCTCAAAACAAAGAGAAATATATTTCATTCACCAAAAAAATTAAAATTAACGGTCATGATATTAGCTTGCGATTTTTGGATTCATATAAGTTTATGTCAGCCAGTTTAAATAATCTGGCGGAAAATCTTAAAGTGGAGCAATTTGAAGAGTTGAGAAAACAATTCCCAAATCTTACTGATTTTAAAAGACTGATAAGAAAAGGCATTTTCCCATATGAGTTTGTTAAATCTTATGACTCACTAAATGCAACCTTCCTTCCAGAGCAAGCTGAGTTTTACAATTTGTTAAGTGACAGTAATGTGTCTGATAAAGACTACACTCATGCAAAAGATGTTTGGAATCATTTTAAATGTAAAAATATGTCTGATTACTCAAACTTGTACCTAAAAACCGATGTCATGCTTTTGACCGATATTTTTGAAAACTTTCGCAAAATATGTGTAGAAACTTATGACTTGGACCCAACACACTACTATACTGCACCTGGTTTAAGTTGGGACGCAATGCTTAAATATATTAATGTAGAACTCGAGTTATTAACGGATTTTGAAAAAATATCATTTGTTAAATCAGGTATAAGAGGAGGAATATCACAATGTAGTAATCGTTATGCAAAAGCCAATAATGAGTATTTAGAAGATTACAACACTAATGAACGCAAATCATACTTAGCGTATTTTGATGCAAATAATTTGTACGGATGGGGCATGTCTCAGTCTTTGCCTATAGGAGAATTTGAATGGGTAAATACAGAAGTTGATTTTAATGTTCCCGACACATCTGAATATGGTTATATACTTGAAGTAGATCTGGACTACCCTGATGAACTACATGATAGTCATTCAGATTTTCCTCTTTGTCCTGAAAATATTACCACCGGAAATAGCAAAGAACGGAAATTAGTTCCCAATTTAAACAAAAAAACGAAGTATAAAATTCATTACAGGAATCTTGTACAGTGTTTGAATATGGGATTAAAATTAACTAAAATACATAGAGTATTAAAGTTTAAACAGAGTCCTTGGCTTCAAAAATACATTGAATTGAATACACGTTTGCGCATTTTAGCAAATTCCGATTTTGAAAAGGATTTCTATAAATTAATGAATAATTCTGTTTTCGGCAAAACAATGGAAAACATTGAGAAGAGAGTTAATGTAAAATTGTTAACTCATTGGAATAATAGAGGTAAGGTGCAAGGTGCCGAATCATTAATTGCACGCCCCGAGTTCCATAGTCTTTCTATTTTCTCTGAGAACTTGGTGGCTATTCAACTTTCTAAAACAAAAGTTTACTACAACAAACCCATATATTTAGGTTTTTGCATTTTAGAAATATCAAAGACACTTATGTATGACTTTCATTATAATTATATGAGAAATAAATTTCAAAATAATGCTAAGTTGTTGTATACCGACACTGATAGTTTAATTTATCAATGTTACACAGACAATTTCTACTCTGATATAAAACCGGATTTATCACAATTTTTTGATACATCGGACTATGCCCCTGATAATGTATTTGGTTTTCCACAATTGAACAAAAAGAAACTTGGGTGTTTTAAAGATGAAAATAATGGTAAAATTTTAAAAGAGTTTGTAGGTTTAAGATCCAAAATGTATGCCATGTCTGTTGATAGTAAGTTCATAGCTAAAGCTAAAGGTGTCAGCAAAAGTGTAACCAAAAAAATGAAAATGGAGAATTATAAAGAATGTCTTTTTAATAGAAATAATCAAAGCTCAGAAATGTATAGATTCAGATCCATTAAACATGTTATATTTACACAGAAAATTAATAAAACTAGTTTATCTTACAATGATACAAAACGATTTATTGTACCAAATTCCACAGATACATTGGCATGGGGTCATTATAGTTTAAGATCTTAAATACCATTTAGTTCATAGTTTATTATTGTTTAAGCTGTAATTGTATGGTTTTGTAAGTTACTTTAGTGAAGGGTCATTATAATTTAATTATCTATGTTTTTTGTAATGTGATACGCAATAAACAATTTGAATTTGAATTTGAATTTATTCATATTTCTTAGAATGATTAGTCATAACGCTGTATAAAGTAATTGATATTTTTGGTAATGTTACGAAATAGTTTAATTAAGATATTCGTAAAATAATACAGTCCTTTAAAAATAAAATATATATAAGTGCAAGGTGCCGAATCATTAATTGCACGCCCCGAGTTCCATAGTCTTTCTATTTTCTCTGAGAACTTGGTGGCTATTCAACTTTCTAAAACAAAAGTTTACTACAACAAACCCATATATTTAGGTTTTTGCATTTTAGAAATATCAAAGACACTTATGTATGACTTTCATTATAATTATATGAGAAATAAATTTCAAAATAATGCTAAGTTGTTGTATACCGACACTGATAGTTTAATTTATCAATGTTACACAGACAATTTCTACTCTGATATAAAACCGGATTTATCACAATTTTTTGATACATCGGACTATGCCCCTGATAATGTATTTGGTTTTCCACAATTGAACAAAAAGAAACTTGGGTGTTTTAAAGATGAAAATAATGGTAAAATTTTAAAAGAGTTTGTAGGTTTAAGATCCAAAATGTATGCCATGTCTGTTGATAGTAAGTTCATAGCTAAAGCTAAAGGTGTCAGCAAAAGTGTAACCAAAAAAATGAAAATGGAGAATTATAAAGAATGTCTTTTTAATAGAAATAATCAAAGCTCAGAAATGTATAGATTCAGATCCATTAAACATGTTATATTTACACAGAAAATTAATAAAACTAGTTTATCTTACAATGATACAAAACGATTTATTGTACCAAATTCCACAGATACATTGGCATGGGGTCATTATAGTTTAAGATCTTAAATACCATTTAGTTCATAGTTTATTATTGTTTAAGCTGTAATTGTATGGTTTTGTAAGTTACTTTAGTGAAGGGTCATTATAATTTAATTATCTATGTTTTTTGTAATGTGATACGCAATAAACAATTTGAATTTGAATTTGAATTTATTCATATTTCTTAGAATGATTAGTCATAACGCTGTATAAAGTAATTGATATTTTTGGTAATGTTACGAAATAGTTTAATTAAGATATTCGTAAAATAATACAGTCCTTTAAAAATAAAATATATATAAGTGCAAGGTGCCGAATCATTAATTGCACGCCCCGAGTTCCATAGTCTTTCTATTTTCTCTGAGAACTTGGTGGCTATTCAACTTTCTAAAACAAAAGTTTACTACAACAAACCCATATATTTAGGTTTTTGCATTTTAGAAATATCAAAGACACTTATGTATGACTTTCATTATAATTATATGAGAAATAAATTTCAAAATAATGCTAAGTTGTTGTATACCGACACTGATAGTTTAATTTATCAATGTCACACAGACAATTTCTACTCTGATATAAAACCGGATTTATCACAATTTTTTGATACATCGGACTATGCCCCTGATAATGTATTTGGTTTTCCACAATTGAACAAAAAGAAACTTGGGTGTTTTAAAGATGAAAATAATGGTAAAATTTTAAAAGAGTTTGTAGGTTTAAGATCCAAAATGTATGCCATGTCTGTTGATAGTAAGTTCATAGCTAAAGCTAAAGGTATCAACAAAGTGTAACCAAAAAAAAAATGAAAATGAAGAATTATAAAGAATGTCTTTTTAATAGAAATAATCAAAGCTCAGAAATGTATAGATTCAGATCCATTAAACATGTTATATTTACACAGAAAATTAATAAAACTAGTTTATCTTACAATGATACAAAACGATTTATTGTACCAAATTCCACAGATACATTGGCATGGGGTCATTATAGTTTAAGATCTTAAATACCATTTAGTTCATAGTTTATTATTGTTTAAGTTGTAATTGTATGGTTTTGTAAATTACTTTGGTGAAGGGTCATTATAATTTAATTATCTATGTTTTTTGTAAAGTGATACGCAATAAACAATTTGAATTTGAATTTGAATTTATTCATATTTCTTAGAATGATTAGTCATAACGCTGTATAAAGTAATTGATATTTTTGGTAATGTTACGAAATAGTTTAATTAAGATATTCGTAAAATAATACAGTCCTTTAAAAATAAAATATATATAAAACAAGTTTTGTATTTTTTATTCTTTTGTTAGATTTATAACAGACAACACGCTTATTCTGTTATCAGGAAAAAATGATCCACTTTATTCATCCATTTACAGCCATTGTTGCTGGTCCAAGCGGCTGTGGTAAATCTAATTTTGTTACTGAGTTCCTAAATAACTTGGATAGTGTTTGCACTAAAACGTTTTATAATATTTTATGGTGTTATGATGAAATGCAACCATTATATAATTTGAATAACGTTAATTATAATCAGGGTATTCCAGACTTAAGCATGTTTGATGGTAAACAACCACAACTACTCATTATAGATGATTTAATGAGAGAATCCGAGACGGTCGAAAAGTAGATATTTTTACTAAAGGAAGTCATCATCGAAATTTAAGTGTGTTTTATATTACTCAGAATTTATTTCATCAAGGTAAAGGTCAACGTGATATTTCATTAAATTCTAGCTACATCATATATTTCAAAAATCCTCGAGTATTCTCTAACAATTTTCGAAACAAATTCAGTACCTTTATCGGATTGAATATGAGTAGGAGTAGTCTGAGCTTCGGCAAATATGCTTTCGAAACATGTTTTGATCGTATACAGCGTTATGACTAATCATTCTAAGAAATATGAATAAATTCAAATTCAAATTCAAATTGTTTATTGCGTATCACATTACAAAAAACATAGATAATTAAATTATAATGACCCTTCACTAAAGTAACTTACAAAACCATACAATTACAGCTTAAACAATAATAAACTATGAACTAAATGGTATTTAAGATCTTAAACTATAATGACCCCATGCCAATGTATCTGTGGAATTTGGTACAATAAATCGTTTTGTATCATTGTAAGATAAACTAGTTTTATTAATTTTCTGTGTAAATATAACATGTTTAATGGATCTGAATCTATACATTTCTGAGCTTTGATTATTTCTATTAAAAAGACATTCTTTATAATTCTCCATTTTCATTTTTTTGGTTACACTTTTGCTGACACCTTTAGCTTTAGCTATGAACTTACTATCAACAGACATGGCATACATTTTGGATCTTAAACCTACAAACTCTTTTAAAATTTTACCATTATTTTCATCTTTAAAACACCCAAGTTTCTTTTTGTTCAATTGTGGAAAACCAAATACATTATCAGGGGCATAGTCCGATGTATCAAAAAATTGTGATAAATCCGGTTTTATATCAGAGTAGAAATTGTCTGTGTAACATTGATAAATTAAACTATCAGTGTCGGTATACAACAACTTAGCATTATTTTGAAATTTATTTCTCATATAATTATAATGAAAGTCATACATAAGTGTCTTTGATATTTCTAAAATGCAAAAACCTAAATATATGGGTTTGTTGTAGTAAACTTTTGTTTTAGAAAGTTGAATAGCCACCAAGTTCTCAGAGAAAATAGAAAGACTATGGAACTCGGGGCGTGCAATTAATGATTCGGCACCTTGCACCTTACCTCTATTATTCCAATGAGTTAACAATTTTACATTAACTCTCTTCTCAATGTTTTCCATTGTTTTGCCGAAAACAGAATTATTCATTAATTTATAGAAATCCTTTTCAAAATCGGAATTTGCTAAAATGCGCAAACGTGTATTCAATTCAATGTATTTTTGAAGCCAAGGACTCTGTTTAAACTTTAATACTCTATGTATTTTAGTTAATTTTAATCCCATATTCAAACACTGTACAAGATTCCTGTAATGAATTTTATACTTCGTTTTTTTGTTTAAATTGGGAACTAATTTCCGTTCTTTGCTATTTCCGGTGGTAATATTTTCAGGACAAAGAGGAAAATCTGAATGACTATCATGTAGTTCATCAGGGTAGTCCAGATCTACTTCAAGTATATAACCATATTCAGATGTGTCGGGAACATTAAAATCAACTTCTGTATTTACCCATTCAAATTCTCCTATAGGCAAAGACTGAGACATGCCCCATCCGTACAAATTATTTGCATCAAAATACGCTAAGTATGATTTGCGTTCATTAGTGTTGTAATCTTCTAAATACTCATTATTGGCTTTTGCATAACGATTACTACATTGTGATATTCCTCCTCTTATACCTGATTTAACAAATGATATTTTTTCAAAATCCGTTAATAACTCGAGTTCTACATTAATATATTTAAGCATTGCGTCCCAACTTAAACCAGGTGCAGTATAGTAGTGTGTTGGGTCCAAGTCATAAGTTTCTACACATATTTTGCGAAAGTTTTCAAAAATATCGGTCAAAAGCATGACATCGGTTTTTAGGTACAAGTTTGAGTAATCAGACATATTTTTACATTTAAAATGATTCCAAACATCTTTTGCATGAGTGTAGTCTTTATCAGACACATTACTGTCACTTAACAAATTGTAAAACTCAGCTTGCTCTGGAAGGAAGGTTGCATTTAGTGAGTCATAAGATTTAACAAACTCATATGGGAAAATGCCTTTTCTTATCAGTCTTTTAAAATCAGTAAGATTTGGGAATTGTTTTCTCAACTCTTCAAATTGCTCCACTTTAAGATTTTCCGCCAGATTATTTAAACTGGCTGACATAAACTTATATGAATCCAAAAATCGCAAGCTAATATCATGACCGTTAATTTTAATTTTTTTGGTGAATGAAATATATTTCTCTTTGTTTTGAGGAATAATTTCAACTTCACCTTCTCTGAAATGAAGCGCATGTACTATAAAATGGGCATCATAATTGCTTAAATTATGAAGAAAAATTGGTATAAATTTTGGTGTTTTAAATTTCGAACTACATAAAGAATGTGCCATTCCCATGAATTGCCCCGTACCCCAATCATAGTGTTCGACAGAGTCTAATTTTAACTCGTGGTTACATATAAAACAAGATTTGACTCTAGCAATTTCTTCTATATTTGCTGCTGTTAATGGCAAAGGTGCTTTCTGAAAGCAAATTTTCCGTTGAATATCAGTAACATCTTTAGTTATACTCTCCATAAAGTGACTAGCACAGTCGGGGCCTGTATGCGTGCGATACTTTGATAGTTTATCATCGTAAGAACATTTTACATAATATCCGTAGCTGTATACCTCATGTTCATGTATGTTATTTGTGTACGATTCAGTCGGTTTGGGATCACAAGTTTGAAGCGGTTTCACAAAAGCTTCAAAATCTGCGTAAATTGCAAATGGCAATTTAAGTTTTCTTTGAAATTGATCAAATACAACTTTGTTACTTGGTTGCTCATTATTAAACCAATTTTTTTTTGTTTTTTCTATGCTCGGTATTTGCGTAACTATATGAGTGCAATCATTTTCTTGGTGCTTTTTCAAATTTAGCTCAGTGGTGAAATACAAAAGACAGCCATCACAAATATGAATGGCATCATTTCGACCAGTGATTTGTTTTTTGACTAATCGTGACATATTTTTAATATAACAGTAATGTCCATTTGATCCATTATCTAAATATAATAAATTAACATGCTGCTCCTTTCGCGATTGTGTAAAATACAAGGGGCCGACTATGGTATGACATTGCGAGCTATTATTATATTCTAATCCGAAGACGTTAATACTAATATTGTTCAGTTTTTCTACTTTTTTAATGTCCGTTAATTTAACATTAAAATGTACATTACCAAACTTTAATTTATTTTGATCTTTAAAATATGATGATGGTCTTTGAGTGTTTTTACTAACTGGGTATAATGCAGAGAGCAAGGCCCATTTAAGACATGTTTGATCCTCATTTTGAACATTAATTACAGCCTTTTTATTTTTTATATCTTTTGGTAATTTGATATACGAAGAACCCCTTAAAGGGTTAAATTTATTAATGTTCATTTCTAAATGGAGTATTTTGTTTAGCGACCAACCACTATCTTTTTTTTCAAATTCACTCATGCGTGTTGAAATAAATTCTTTTAATTGATTAACAATGGGTTCATAATCATCACCGAGACTTATATTAACATTAAATGTTTGAAAGTCAAACGTATTTTTTTGATCTTTGGTTTCCTGTACAAATTCAGCGTGAACTAAAAAGTTCACTTTAATAATCGTTAATTCATTTAGACATTCCTTAATTAAATATATAATTTTATCATTGATTGAATCGAAGAACAGTTCTGGAGTTTCTAATTCTGAATCTTTAATATCAGAACTAATTCTGTAAGATAATATTCTTGAACCAAATGCTGTATTAATTAAGGATACATTTTTAAGTGTATGTGTGTTTGAAGCAATCACTTTATTTTTATGTATATTGCTTCGTAAATGATGGCTAAAATATTTTTGCCTCACCCATGTATTACATATCTCACATAAGGTTTTATCTAAGTTAATGTTGATGTTGACAGCTTCTGTTGTACTTGTTGACGGCTCCTCCAGAACGTTTGAATTTCTTTTTAATCCTCTTCCAACTTGTTGACACTCTTCATGAACGATAGCTGAGTTTCTACCCGGGTCACGATTGGTAACTGCAACATTTATTTGTTCAACTTCCACAGACGCGTCCACCAATGCCGCGTCATATTCATCCGAAATACACAGTTTGCGACAAGTATCTCCATAATTTGTTTGTTCGGCTTCCACACATGCATTCACCAATGCCGCACCGTGCTCCTCCGACGTATATAAGGCGTGATTAATATTTTTACATGTAAAGAACGCACTAACAACGTTTTCTTCTATTGAGTTATCCATTTCTTCACCCCTCGAAATCACAAACGACTATGATACTTGGCATACAACACACAACATTATTTATATTAAAGACAACTAATTACATTGGTCTATTAGTTAAAAGCGTATATTATGAATCTAAATGATTACAATCATAAGAACCCCCTTATGAGATTGGAGATGTGATTACCTACTAGGAAAATAATTAACTAATTTAATTGATATTTCTTGCAGCTTTCTGAGTCCGCAATTTCTTTTGTTATTTGATATATTATTTCTTGACTGCTCTGATAATGCCTGTTATTATCTTTATCCTTTACATAATACTTTACTCGCACATCTGCATGTTTCCAGTGTTCGTGTGCAGGAACTTTCGCCAATTTTTTAAAATCGTATACTTCTATTTTAATCATGTGAGAGGCATGCTCACAGTCTTCGGTATTAGTTGATATGTATGATACCCCACCATTACATCCTCGACCAACCGTTGATGATATACATTTTTTCTTGTTCTTCGGTTGCTCGAAGAAGACGTCTATATTCGTTTCCGATGAGTTCGATTTTCGTTTTAAAACCGACGAATCATCCTGTCCCTTGATGCGAGGTGGTGGACTATCATCTCCATCCGACAAGGGATAGTAATAGTGCTTGAAGGTGTACTCTTCATCATCCACGACATCAATTTGAGTATGCTACAACGATAAAATAAAATATTGTTCTAACTACAAATGCACGAATGGTATAGTAAATTGACGTGTTCAACAAAATAATTAAATACTTACCGCCATGCTGTGGTAGATGAACGTAGACGTGTAATAATAGACAGTATAAATGACAATAATACTGCTGTAGGGTCATAGTAAACCTTTTATATCATTTTTATCGATTAAAATCTCGTTTAAAATTTCAACAAATGTCGGATTTTTTAATTGATAGTCAAGACATTTAAAACTCATTTGGAGTTAGTTATGTTGAAATACCAGAACATTACATACGATACATTCTTTGTTGCTAATTATGAATCCAGTTTTCAATAATTGAACGCCTCTTGCAAAACTCAAATACCTATCAGTTAGTTTTGTAAGCCCCAAAAAACATATGTCATAAGTACAGTCAAGGGCAATAATATGTATACACTTTAGTACCTTGTCACTTTAACCACTGTGACAGTTCATATATGGCAGTTCAAATATGACGACAATTAGACAACAATAGGAGGAGCTAGTATCATATAAGTATATAACAAAGTATATAACACCTTAATGATATCATTAATGTTCACTAACGACGTCATTAATGACCATATGAGGGGGCGTGGCTTACTTAAAATCAACCAATCACAGGAGTCTATTTTTATAAGATTACTAACGACTATGTGAGGGGGGTGTGACTACAACTAACGACATCATTAATGACTATGTTAGGGGGTGTGACCACACATATGACCCGAGGAGCATATGTGAGTATGGGACGAGCTTTTTTTAGAAAACCGAATTTTGACCGATTTGTGCGTTCTGGCTCGTGAGCCAGAACGCACGAATCCCTACTACTAACAACTCAGTTATACCACTATAGAACTAGGTTGAAAAGAATACTGAATCTTTCAGTTAATACTGTATTAAGTCCTTTTCATGGTAGTAAACTGAGCTATGCACCTGAGTAACGAAAAGTTTTTAGTGAAATTTAACCTACCTTTTTCTTGACACGACACTTGTCTAATGTTTTAAACGCAGAAAACAAAGCAGAAGATACAGATGTAGTGAATAATCCTTTCTCATCGTTTTTTGTCGGATATGTTCGTATTTATATAGCTTTCTCAATTAGCATCAATATGCCAACAGAGAAAGCAGGATAAATACGAAGTTATCCGACCAAAATCGATGGGAATGGATTATTCACTATTTCTGTATACTTTTCATAAATGACTTGTGACTCCGACACGGTTAAATCACACTAATGTGAAATGTGATGACGAAATAGAGGTATAGTAGACTTTTGACTAAAATGATGGAACTATATTTTATCGAATCTAAATGGTATAGAATTCGGTAAGGCACTAATGCACTTTT